>QYAP01000303.1:0-19733 GCA_003988905.1 Hymenotorrendiella dingleyae
ACCTGCGGAAAGACTGGTCATAATGCGCGAACTTGTCAAGAGGCTGTAGATACGTCTAGTTCATCAGATTCCGAGTAGTTTTTATAAATTGATAGTGTTTTGGTAGTTTTATTATATTTTAGGGTGGTGGGGTAGTAGAAAAGTGATCGGCTCGGTGTCCTGATCGGCTCGGTGTACAACCACGTTATATTAAATTCCTTAAAATATAAAAGAATCACATATATAATTATAATAAAATAACCTAATTATATAAAAAGGGTTCAAAACCGGGTAACCTATTAAGAATAATATTTAAATGAAATTTGAAATTTTTATTTTTAAAGCGATCATAAAATAACCTAATTATATAAGAGGGATTCAAAACCGGATAATCTATTAAGAATAACGCATAGATGAAATTTGAAATTTTCATTTTTAAAGCGATCATAGGGTAACCTAATTATATGAGAGGGGTTCAAAACCGGGTAACCTATTAAGAATAATATTTAAGTGAAATTTGAAATTTTTATTTTTAAAACGATTATAAAGTAATCAATATAAGAGTAAATGCTTTTTTTTAGTGAAT
This sequence comes from Hymenotorrendiella dingleyae, assembly GCA_003988905.1. Lineage (NCBI taxonomy): Eukaryota > Fungi > Ascomycota > Leotiomycetes > Helotiales > Helotiaceae > Hymenotorrendiella > Hymenotorrendiella dingleyae. Next base: position 566 of record QYAP01000303.1, read on the forward strand.
TATTAAATGCCTAAAATAAATAAATAGATTTATTAAAAAGAGTAAAAAGAATTATAAATAAAGAAGGATTTAAAAAGAATAAAGATTTTAAAAAGGTTTTTAAGGGTAATTTTCTTCGACTTTTTAAACAAAATTATTACCCCCTTCTAAATTCTAATAACTATTTATATAAATAAACATATCTGAAAGAGATTCTTAGCCAAAAAAATTATTCTGGATAACCTTATTTCTCTATGATATTATGATACAACTAGCCACCTACGGCTACGGAACATTAACACCACCAAAATGAAGCTATTCCCAGCCAATGAGAGGGCGTTTGAATGCAAAAGTGGGGCCCAGGGGGGCTTAGGTAACGTAGCTATTCCCAGTGTTGCGGTGTGCAGAAGTGGGGGGTTTGGGGGCGAGGCGAGAATGAAGCCATTCCCAGTAAGTGACGTAGCGTGGGGATGCAATGATAGAGCGTTAGAATGCAAAAGCGGGGTGCTTTGAGGAATGAAACTATTCCCAGTGACGGAGGGTTATGGTGTGCAAAAGTGGGGGTATTTGAAGGTGAGAATGAGAATGCAAAAGTGGGGCGTTAGGAACGTACAGTTAAGGCGGGCAGGCATAAAAAATGGCTCACAAGAAATGCTCGGTTTATACATAAATCTGATAGTTTTGGAAGAGAGTGTGGAAGGGGGTTGAGGGGGTGGAGTTGTGTTGTGTTGGTGTGTTGAGCGGTGAGAAAGTGGGATGAAAAGTGAGGATATACCTGCAGTAGCACTTACTATTACTCCTGCACCTGCTCCTACTCCTATATTATATTATTCAAAGTCCTAAAAATCCCCCACTCAAAACGTCCAAAAGAGGTAATTTTTTTTCAAATAGGTTAGAACGGTAGGGCAGAAAGCGGGGCAAAAACCGGAGGGTAACTCTCTAGCTTATCGAGACCAAACACAGGAGAGCCTTACACCGTCGGATGGTATGCCTTGTAAACCTGCAACGCTCCTTCCACACTTTGTATCACCCCGAAGAAAATCGTCAATCCGATGATTAGGGCAATAGCGAACCAGAAGTTGAACCACTGTACCGGCTTTCTACGGTCTGACCACCACTGTCGAAAGGTTTTTGGATCTGCCCCATCGAAAGCGCGCTTAAGTAGCACAAGAAAGAGAAGTTCGAAACTTATCGTTCTCTTGTTATTAGGGGGCGACGCTTTATGGCATTTTTATCGATAAGCGAGTCGATTACGCAGCGTTTTTGCTCTTTTGAAACCAGGCAGTGGTTTTTCGGTCTCCTGGAAGTAGGAGGGCGAGGGTTAGGAGGGTCTCGGTAATGAAATTTGGAGGGAATATTGTACTATTCTATCGTCAGCTCATGATGTCGCAGTAATTTGTCTAGAAATTAGGGGTTCTCCCGTTTTGTGCCTCATTGTACCAGGCTCATGAGAAAGAATGGAGGTCTATATGACAGAGTTTCTCTCATTTTCGAAACCATCTTCATTCTACGCATGTGTATATCAGCAGGTTCGATATTCAACGGGCCTGTGAGACGCCAATATATATCCCCGTGGACATACCTATTGAAAGAATTCCTGGTGGCAGCCATGAAGAAGGTCAAACACAAAGTTTAGAATGGGGGATGTTTCAAAGAGCGACGATTGGTGGTTACCTGGACTTGCTTCAAAGAAACGGCGCCATGGTAACCGTGGGCATGACCGTCGCCCACGCATTTGAGCCCCAGAGAAAGAGTACGCAAGATGATGACTTGGAAGCAGACGATAGCGGATCTGAATTTGCTTTTGATGGCGCAGAGCCCGAAGACAGCTGGGGCGATGGTTATTGTTGCGATGATGATAGCACAAGCTCTCACTCTGAAACTTCAGGCAAGTCACGTCAAGATAACTTTCAGGCAACTTGACTTTGAGTTTGCTAATGTAACCAACTTTAGTCTATGGCCAGATAGAGGAGCAGGTATCGACTGAAACAAACCTCGATGAAACGCTCACCATACCATCTGAAAATTACGTATCAGACCATTCGGACATTGAAACACTTGGTACGAAAACAACACTCATGCCGTTCTCCGACCTCGAAGAACTCGGTACTTTATTGAAGACATCGGGAAATAGCATATCAAACCTTGATTGGGCTTTAATACGAATAACGAATCCCAATTTTGAACCCTGTCCAAGTTTGGAGCCGATCCTCGGCGACGTTTCTCGCGGTTCCCAGATTACCAAGTCAGATTCGGACCTTAAAGTTCTGACTTGCACAGGGTTCAGAAACCTATCTACCGGTACTCTGTCCGGTCCTCCAACATATCTGAAAATGGCCGGAAGTTTAGCATTCGAGGAGATGATGACTGTGAAACTAGATTTCAACATTGGTGAGTGGTTGATGTATATCAAGCTTATACATTCTGTTTTCTGATACGTAACATAGTTTATGGAGACTCAGGATCGTGGATTATGGAGGCGGAGTCATGCAAACTTTGTGGACATATAGTGGCTGGAGATCCATTCTCGGGGACAGCATATATAATACCGATAGAGCGCAGCCTTCTTGACATCGAGCTACAGCTTGATTGCGAAGTGAAATCGATAACGCCTATCACGTTGTTACGACCCATTTGGTAAAAAACCCCACATGGTGGTCACACGAGAGAAGACGCTATCGAAAAGTCCCTCTCGTGAATCTCTCCACGATGAGATGACACACGAGCTAGCTATTCCTCGATCACAACCCCGTTCACAATCCGGAAACGAGGGATTCCATACCCAAGACAACCCTGGGAAGGCATATCAGATTGAGAAATAATTGACGTCGTGCTAGGAAGCAACCGTGAGCAGGTTCAACAGCAAACCGCTAGTTCTGCTAGAAGCCCCCATAAGGTGACGTGGAAGATATATAATACACAAGGGCATTCTTAGGATTTATTGAATCTGGAGGGCTGAGGATGTAGAAAAAGGTGGAAAAACATGTATCAGTGGTCTATTCTTTTGATCTCGAATTGTGAGTTATAATGCGAAGTCAGGATTGGATGTTTATGGGGCGTCACAACTGTGATTTGTTTGCTGAAATAAAATAATCTGAAAATTTTCCTCTAATTCTCAGAACTCCGTGAATCAGGTACGATATATTTGGAAAGAAAGGGTAGAAAAAACTCCGGGTTGCGATTACGGATTACCGACGTTGAAATATTACTTAAGAACGGTAAAATAAATTTGAAAAAAGACTGTAATAATCCAGGACCGCAGGCAGAAGTCAATCTATTCTGGAAGTCCCTTAGGCAACTTCCAGAAAACACATCATGGAGACCCCTATCGCTAGCGATGGTCTGATCATAACACGTGACCATGGAAAAAATATGTTCAGGGTCGCTTGAGCCTTCATCATCTCCTGAACCACGGCGAGCAACGCCAAACTTGATCAGAGAACATCCAAAAGCACCAGAATGTTTTCAAGTCCTCTCCAATCCGCGACTTCGCGTCTGGCAAGCGCAATGCGGTCGTCAAAGTCATCGTCAGCGACTCTTCCGTGTCAATTCTCAAAACGCGTTCTGTCAAGAAAACTCAACAGTCCCTCACAACCTCACCCACCCAGCAAAACCAGCACCAAATATGCCGCCCCTACTTCCAAATCAAAAACCAAAGCTCACAAGTTGCCACCATCAAAAAAGCCCTCAAAAATGACGCCCAAAGCGACTCCCAATTCGCAGCCAGTCGCCCCAAAAAACCCCACCGGCGCACTGGCTAGATACAAAGCCCGACAGATAAAGCAGGAGTCAGCGTACGAGCCAGGAGCTATCGTAAAGAGGGCACGAGATTGGAGAATAGTGAGAGCGGTGCTGAATGTTTCCGTGTTGTTCTATCTGGGTTTGGAGGCGGCGACGATGCCTATGGGAAGAGATGAGACTGGACGCTGGGAATGGGGTTGGGGTGAGGGGATGGTTAGTAAGGAGTTTGGCCAGGCATGGGGAAGGCTGCGTCGGCTTTTCTCGAGGGGAGCAGATGATATTTTTGATGGCTTTATGTAATGATATGGGGATGGAGTGGGAGAGTTGTATGATGTTGTTGAGATCTTGGTGTTTTGATATGTTTAGAGGTGCGGCTAGATTGAGTCGGAGATTGATTTTAGCGAGCTCCGCAGAAATTCGCAACCCCAGATCCTCGTCTTCCTCGTTTTTCATCAATCGTGCATCTACCTTAGACGTCGACGCGAGAACACGATGGATACGCGGCGGTGAGTTCTGGAGGGAATGACGGATCGGTCCCTCGAAGCTCGAAGCAACTGACGCGTCAACTCAATCAACGAAATTTGATCCTGTGGCGCGAGTAGCCTTGCTGCAAAATTTCGGTGTGTCACGTGCGTCATATAGTCACCATCTCCACGCCCATCTGTAGCAGTTTCATTGCTTGCTATTCACTGATGCTTTAATCATCTGAGAAGCCTCATTCTCAATTTCAAGCTCATCTGTCATGTCCTCACTTCATAAATCCTCAACCCGCCCCTCGATTCGGGAAATTCGATCCGTGCTCCAACTATGTTCCCTCAGGCCACTTACAACTTCCTCTCAACCTCCAATACATTCTACAAGCTGTCTTCAACGCCCTTCAACAGCTCACAAACGATGCTCAACAAAATCTCTCACTCAAATACGCACCGTCATACGGAGTAGTGCCTGCAATGGCTATTCACCCAGGAGACCGACATCAAGATCAACTCTGAACGCCCAAGTCTTGTCGAACCAAAGATTGCAAGTGCCTCTTACGGCAATTCGGTCTAGGAGTGGTAATGAAAGTCGGCTAGGGGGTGGTAACGAAGACCTTATCGACACATACTTACGGAACAAGGGGATGAAAGTTGTCCGGCCGCCTGAGAATTCAGAGCCAAAGGAGGACGAAGAGAGAAAACTAGAAGCTGCACAAAAACAAGATGATCAGGAACCAAATAAGAGACAGCAGCAAAAAAGATTAGAGAAGGGTTATGGGGGCGGATACATGAAGCTGCAACTGGACGCAAATCTTTCACCACAAGAGGCTGCAAAACACCGTGAATATCGGGAAAGGGTCATGGAAATGATCGCAAGGCCCCCAGATATGAAAATAGAGCCCCCAAACCCATATCCACCCAACACAGCTTTGGCACAACAAACTCCATTTGATACAACACAGAAGAGACGCAAGGAGGAAAAGGTCGGAAACGTTATCAAAAAGTCACCACCTATTCGATTCGTGGGAAATACCCCAAATCCACCCAAAAGGGGTTTGGTACGACGATTTGACTATGACACGCCACCACGGGAGGTGACATATCAAAAGAGTCCAGGCACCATTGCGCGAGAAAATGGAACTTTTGATGAGCTAGACTCGACCTATGGGTTACTACCGACCTCTGACTTGTCACCGGGATGGAATCTTCATCCCTTACACCCTTCACTTCCGCGAGCTTCTACAGAACAGGCTATTTCCGCGCCGGGCAGTACCTCAACCTCGACACCGAAAGTTGAACAAGCTGGTCATGTTACAGCTGTCAAGCAAGATTGGAAATCATGTCCTTTAATATCGTACGAACCTTTTGGTGCCAATCCAAAATCACCCTCTCAAAAGCAACATCTCGAATACGTTTGGGCACAGAGTATAAGAACTGAATATCCAGAGAGGACAAAGACCCAGCCTTTAGACCCAGAGACTCCAATAGCATCAGGAGAGGAGAGGTCCCCAACTCAAAGCCCCAAGACAAACGCCATCGCTCTGGAGAATGGGAGGACCTCCATCCATCAGTTTCTTGACCACAGTTCGGTAACGAGTACAAAGATTGAACCGACACAGCTGGCAGAGCCCAGGCCTCTAAACCCAGAGCCTCCAGTAGCATCAAACGAGAGAGCGTCCTTGATCCGAAAAACAAAGGTGGACGACGGTGGCAAGCTCGCCATGTTGGAAAATGCGAGAACTCTACAAGCAGAAATCGCAGCAGAAATCGCAGCAGAAAACGCAGAGCGACAGGCAAAATTAGAGCTTAAGCGTGCCAAAAGAATAGCCGCAAAACTTAGGCCCGCACTAAAGACCAACTCAGCAACAACAATGGTTCAACTAAGCCTCGCAACTCCCAAAGAGCTCGAAAAATCATTGCAGAAATGGCGAAAGAAGTGGCATTCTAAAGACGACGACACCGTGGATGAAACAGCCATGCCTCAAATTTACCAGACGATCATACAAAAGCCCAAGTCGATCAAAAGCCTGATGCGCCGGGAAAAACGCGCCGCGAAGAAGAAAGACGCAAAGGCACGCCGACCGGCGCGTATGGAGAAATATAAAACGAGGGTTGAAGCGATGATGAAGGAGAAACCGGAGTTGACGGCTAAGCAGGCGTTGCATCTCGTCTATGGGGCAGCAAAGCAAAAGAGGAGGAAGGAAGATGTTGAGGAGGAGCTTGTGGCTGAGGAAAAAGCATTTGAGTCTGGGATGGAGAATTTGACGAAGTCTAAGAAGAGGGAATATTTCAAGAAGGCGACGGCGGAGACCAAAATCAAAAAAGCCCTCGAAAAAGAGCACATCCTAAAAGCCAAACTCCAGTTAAGGATGGCAACCAAGGCGGCGAAGGAGCACTCCCTCGCTGACAAATGGGATAAATTTGTGGAAGAAACCAGAAAGCGGGGGAAAGGCGGAAACCGAAGAAATTGAAACCGAAGAAATTGCATCCGATTTGGAGTTCGAACGTGAGGGGGCATATTGGGAGTAAAGGCTCGAGGGAGAGGATGGGGTTTATGGGGAAGAGGGCTACGGGGGGATGGAGTGAAGGGGGTGATGGGTGGGGGAGAGGGGGAGTGTGGGAGGGAGAGGAGGCGTAATAAGGGGGTGCTGAAGTATGGGATGGGATGGAGGTGTATGATTGATCTTGCTGTGTGTATTATATTCGGTGTAAACATAAAGTTGTAGATGGATATTAAGATAGGTGTGGTGTATATAGCTCAGAAACAAACCTCTCTTACATTCATTCGTATTCCCGGGACAAATGCTCAACTTTACCATATCAAAAGTTCGCACAGAAACAACCCTTTTCCATACCCCCCGGAAAGAGAATACTTGGAATTTTATATTTGACGTGTTTTTGAGATGTTTTGACCTGGGTGAGTATTTATTAAGGACGTTGCATTCTCTTCCGTTCTATTAGAGTACGAGTTAATTAGACTAACTATATATCATATAAGTTCGGAGTTATATTTATTTTTCAAGCGCACGGATCGCACACTAATAGCACGCTAGCAGCTACGAGTAATTGTCACGTGCGCATGTCCTTAAGTTTCCCCGCCCCCCACATAGACCCCGTCTCCTCATCTCCATAGGAGAATTCTCCCAAAGAAAAACAACAACTATTGACGCTTTCGAATCCAAGATCTTTACTTTTTCTCTCTCCTGTGCGGACTTAATCTGTAAAGTACCGTACCGGTACTACAAACACACCAAGTACAGCGTCGTAGCATCTTCTCATAACCACAGCTACCCCAACCATATCACACAAACCACAAACCTCTCCCTCGAGTACCCCCCCAAACACCTCCCACTCAATACCAAATCTCAAACCAAACATCCCAAACATCCAAATCTCATTTCCAAAACCCATCAAGGTCCTCGTACTCACCAGCCACCAGTTCACGACGCACAGACCACCTTCTCACCCCCTGTCACCTCTCGGCAAACGCACCACCAACCACCCAATAAGCACATCAAACCCCTGTCCCAGCCACCCTTCCCGTACCGCCCGAGCAACCAGAAAAGACGATGGCGGGACAACGCGAGGTACATAACAAGTCTGCTTGCGCTTTCCGGAGGCTTTCTCTTTTAGAATATTATGTGTTTATGAATTATCGAAAGGAGTGATATTTACGATTACATACGATTCAAGGACCACTGTTGTTCAAGTGTCCATTGATTGAAAACGACTTGGAGATTCACGATAAGGATTTTGGCTTATCGATTGAGTTTTGGTATGTTGCACCTGGATGGAGGTGGAGTGATCACAATTATGACTGCGACTTGGAGAACACGACTAACTCGCTGGTGTTTCTAGATAAAAACTTTGATTGAATACGATTCAACAATTTTTGGAAGAGGTGTCGAAAGCACGAAACGTACCATACACGACTTCTGCATCTCCATCACCGTCACTCCGCACATCCTCACTCCAAACTATCCCACCACCAACCAACCTCCCACCCCTCCATCCACCTCTCCCAACCTCCCCACACCAACAACCACCTTCTCCAACAACACCTCTACACAAAGTCGCCTAGTGCGCCCCGACCACCAAAATGGTCCAAGAAAACGACGTAATAGCAATAATAATCATCGTCCTCTTCGCCGTCCTCGCCATGATCGCATTCGGCATCTACCACCTGGTCTCCGTGGCGCGCAGAGGAGGCGGAACGACGAGTAGTAGTTCCGGCTCGAGGAGTTTGGTGGATGATTGATCCCTACAAACATAGTCTGCCCTATAATCCATATCAAGCTCTTCGCTATGAGAAGGGCTACGACATATGGGAAGATATATGGGAAGTATGGGAAGAGAGTAGGAGTAATGTGGAATGGGTCGTGTGATGTATAATGAAGGATGGGCCTGCAAAATATATTTGGGCATGGCATTTAGGTTGGGGTTTTCGGATGGGTATTTATTGGGATTTTTGGCATATGAACAAATGAATGTATGGATGAGGAAATATGGATGATATCATGTATATAGATTGCTTTGCATCAGTATCAGCATAGCCACCGGCGTTGGGAAAATCTAGAATCGAAGACATTTAAATGTTACTTTCACATTGCAACAAAACCCGTCCATCCGGGTGATGGTTTCATTTTCTGGTGAAGCAGATTTCTATTCATAATCAATAGTTTCATTCGGCACACTACCACTATGACTAGCACCCTATCACACACGAGGAGCAAGCAGCATGCAAAAACAAGAAACGGAAAAGCCCAGCAAGATCCATCCACCTTTCTCCTTTCCTACCTATGCAATACAATGCATAGGAAGAAGAAAACAGCCAACATGCAAAGGTAGTAAAAGTACGTAGGCAAAAGCAGGAGAGGGCGAAAGCGACATCAGCCAAACACGTACGCCTGCCCAATTCCCTTCCCTTTCCTTCCACCCACCCATCCATTGTATGCAAGCTGCTTTTCCTGCGAAGCCAAGACATAGTGAAAATAGAATGAACAAGGTCGATGCAAAGTTGTAGAGTGCCAAAGACAAAAGAGATGGTTTTCCTGTATTACGTCTCTTTCGTTGTTTTGGCGTCTGTGAATATTGGTGTTTTCCCCCAGTTTGCTATCCAAGCTCAAGCCAGGAAATGCTAAAAGCTATCATAAGTATCGTATCTCATCTCCCTAAGGTTCATGCGGGATTCGGTGGGATTTCAAGAGAAACCGTTTCTCGTGTATGTAGGGCCGAGACCTCTACCAGAATATGCGGAACTTCCGTCTTCAAAGTATGGATGTTGGCATGATGCCTTTGCCGATATGCGTCCTGCAGGATCATAGACAAGCATCATTTCGAGAAGATCAAGGCCGGCTTCGTCAAGACCCGAGCAAAGGGGTGCAGACATGTCGCGTTGCCATTTGGGGAAGGATGGTTTGAAGTCGGGAAAGCATGTCTTGTCGGAAACTCCTGGCCACTCGGATTCTGTTGGGGTACCTAGAAGTCTGAAAATAATTAGCAATGGAAGACTGACTATAGGAAGGAGGTATGCTTACCGGAAGATCTTGAAGATCTCGTCAATCTCGGAATCTCCTGGGAACAATGGTTTTCTCGTGCACATCTCTGCAAAGATACAACCTACTGACCACATATCAACCCCCGTTGAGTATTGACGACCTCCAAGGAGAATTTCTGGCGATCGATACCATAGCGTAACGACTTCGTGGGTATATGTTCGTAGGGGGACACCAAAAGCTCGTGCAAGACCAAAATCAGCGAGCTTAAGGTTACCATCTCTATCGATGAGCAAATTCTGTGGCTTTAAATCGCGGTGGAGAACTCGGTGGCTATGGCAGAATCGTACTCCCTCGCACAACTGACTCATGAACTTCTTCACCATCGCGTCTCCCAATCCAAGTCGTCCAAGATCCGGGCCGGATCCTTCGGGCAGAGCCTTTCCTCGTCCTCCATCTGCGACAGGCAGAGCTTCCATATACTTCTTCAGATCCAGATCCAGAAACTCAAAGACCAAGTATAGCTTATGTCCATCTGCGTGTACAATATTTAAAAGCCGCACGATGTTTGGGTCCTGCATCTCCTTCAACAGCGAGATCTCGCGAATGGCGGTACTAGGAACTCCCTCATCTTCTGCCTCGAGACGGATCTTCTTCAGCGCGACAATTCGTCCCGAGTGTGTGAGGTCGCGGGCCTTGTAGACAACTCCGTAGGTTCCTAGTCACGTAAAATTAGCATGCGAGTTCGCGTTTGCATGTGCAGCTTCTTCTGCAGCCGCCGGACGCCTCCTCTCGCACTTACCTTCTCCGATCTTCTCTAGCTTCTGGTAATTCTCCATTGCGAAATATGTTTATTCTCGAGGGCGCAAAACGAGTGTGGAGGAGTAAATGATGCTGGACTTCTGCTTTCTTTTTGGTGTTCTAGTGGGGCGGCGGTGAAGGAGGGGCAGTTGTTCTGGTGGATCGCAGCATCTGCCGTACGAAAGAATCTCCGGGGACGTGTGGAAAAGCGAGAGGTGTCGAGTGCCAGCGAGATCGATGCCGATTGATGGTGAAATGGTCGTAGAATCGGGTCTTTGGCGTTGGTCCTGGTGTTGTGTTGTTGGTCGTCGAGTAAACAAAAGTTGAGCGCGCCAAAGTCAACATCCGACGCGAGAAAATGCCCTTGGTTTGTTCGCTTGGAAACCTTGCAAATTTCGAGGCTGGCTGGAAATTTGGTGACGGAAGGTTCCGACCACACGACTGACAACAACCGACGACACCGACATCCACCACCAACATCTGAGACTTCGGAATCCCATCTGCATCTAATCTACATTCACATATCGATCGAAGTCTCTCCATTCTGTTTCCCGCCCAGTACTCGCGTTTCACCGCAGTAGTCTTGTCACGCCTGGAACAAGCCGCACAATGGATAGAAATAGCTCACAAGAGCCAGATCCAAAAGAACCGAGCAAACACCCTCCAAGCCAGGAGATGGATGCATATCAACAGGCGCCCCAAGAGCTGAAAGACTGGTGGAAAGCTTGGTCAAAGGCATCATCTCCTGGCCATCCCCCTGCACCCATTCAAGAGCCAGTGCCGTCACTCATATCTCAAAAATCTCTCGAAGCAGTCTTCACCGAATTTGTTCTTGAACATTTATTTACACTTTTTGCCCAAGACCCCAAAGGCCTCGAAAGCCTTCTTGATGGCAATTTTTCAAATGGGCTCAAAACGCCGAAGTCGGCTCGGGGAATAACTCTGGAGAACTTGAAGCCAGTGAGAGACGTTCCTCAGAAAGCCTATACCAGACCCGAGTTCATGGACTTGGCACAGCTTAAGCTTCTTAAGCCACTGTCAGCCTCATTGAAGATCAACCAGTCGGAGCCTGCTACTTATAGTCTCTGTAATATTCCTGGTAGGCCTGTCTCCTATTCTCGTAGTTGACGATCTGTCCTAATAGGTGGATTCTTCTTTCATTGGTCTGACAAACCTGCAGGTCTCATTATTCTGCCTGAGCTCCTTCCTCCAATTGTCCAACAGACTCTTCTAGACTTGCTACTCCACCGGGAGCTTGCAAAGCCGGAAAACCAAACCAACTTTCATCTTTTTAATAGTGTTTCTTACCCCGAGGAAGGGGCTTCTTTCTTCAGCACAAATCCCGAGTCTTGTTCGTTTTCACCCAAGGACGATCACAAGCCCATGTCGAATCGCATTGCTCTGGAAAAGAAACTGCATTGGGTAACCCTAGGTGGGCAGTACGATTGGACAAACAAAGTCTATCCACCAGAAACACCACCTAAATTTGCAGAGGATATTGCAAGTCTCATTGGTAGCATATTCACTGATATGGTGCCTGAAGCGGCAATCATCAATGTCTATTCGTCAAAAGACAAGCTGAGCATGCACCGTGATGTGAGCGAGGAAGCTGACCGAGGCTTGGTGAGCATCAGTCTAGGCTGCTCGTGTATCTTCATCGTCGGCCTAGAAGATAAAGTAACAGGCCAGCTGCATCAGGAGACTTTACGTCTTAATTCTGGGGATGTTTTGTACATGGCTGGAGAATCTCGATATGCTTGGCATGGCGTCCCCAAAATCATTCGAGATACCTGCCCTGAGTATCTGAAATATTGGCCTGGAAAGCGATATCCGGAATGGGAAGGATGGATGAGCGAAAAAAGAATAAACCTTAATATACGGCAAATGTTCGAGCGGACAGATGCTCGTTCTAGAAATGGCGCAGAATAAAACTCTTTCCATCCATGTTTCGGAGAAAGTCTATCGATTGGCATATTGAGCCACTGTCTCTAAACTTCATCGTGGAACCTGACAGAGTACGTCACAGCCTCACTCTAGGTAGCTGACAAGCAGGAGAAAAGCTCCCGTTCGCTCTGCAGCGATTGATGGTTCGAGTAGATCTATTTGTGTAACATCGCAGACCTTCTGGAAGCACACACTCCAGCCATACGTGGGTTTTGCAAGTCACCGAAGGCAGCCTCTTTTGCCAACAATCAAATAAGTGGCCAATGAAAGTATCGCATGCTTAGTGCAAGTTGCCAGTGGCGGTATCCTACCAAATATAGGAGAAAACGTCGAAGCTGTACCCATTAAGCGGTCTATATCAACGTGCGCATCGCCAACAAGGGTGCGTTATCCTTGTGACTCCTTGATCGACTTCACATCACAACGCATGCTTAGAACGTGCGCGAGCCTCCTGGACCCGTCCTTTATGAATTCGGTCCTCTAGACCTTCCATTTCCGCTTCTGGTAGGAGCTTTTTCTGATATTGGCCCTTAGAGCTCTTTACTCGCTTCCGCATAGCTAACATTCAGAACAACAGCCATTTCTCTACACGCTAAGAAAATTATCTTTAAAAGCTGCAATGGCCTTGACTCAATATGGAGTCCAGGTATATATTACACCCAGCAGGGGGAAGAATTGATTGGCTAAAGGTATCTTCTAGGCAGTGATGTGGATCTTGACATCAATTTCCATTGTATTGTCTTTGGGAAGATACTTGCTCAAACATACCCAAGGGCAAGCGCTAGGAGCATCCGATGCTTTCCACGCCACGGCACTCGTACTCCTAACCGCCCTATCAATACTCTACTCCGTAGAGTACTCATTCCTCCATGGCCTTGAATACTCGTTCCTCCATCATCTTGCGCCACCTAATCATATCGCAGCGCTGTCGGAAGAGAACAGGCTCTTACATATTGAAATTGCCGTGAATTGGATGTGGCTCTTTGGATTATACAGTATCAAATTTAGCTTTCTCTTTTTCTACCGCACGCTATTTGGCGTCAAATCGAATTTCATGCGCGGTTGGTGGGCAGTGTTCGTTTTTACATTTATCTGTTTCTGGACATCGTTTGGGCTGTCGATTGCGAGCTGTGGCGGAAAAGCGAAAGACTTGTTTAACATAGGCAAATTTACCATGCCCCTTTTTGCTCATCTTGAGGCTAACTAGTATGCTTAGAAGTTTGCGATGCGTCGGATGCTGAATTCGGGACGCAATTAACGGCACTCCTCGAGGCAGTATGTATCACCAATGTCTTATCTGACATAGCAGGTTCGTCCATATTCATTGCACAGTTCAAATCCTCAGCCTTCTAACACCCAGCAGTGATGATTCTTCCCCTCTGGGTTTTCCGCGGCCTCAATTTGCCAACAGCTACTAAACTAGCATTAGGAATTCTCTTCTCTCTCGCAGCAGTAGGCATCATCTTCGATCTCGTTCGCACCGTCTACACCATCTCCAGGGAAGGCGAGGGATTCTTCTGGATTGCAGAGCTACTCACTATACTCGAATTTGAGGTCGCGGTCATTATTTCTTCATCGCTTGCATACCGTTCTCTTCTCGGCAACTACAGGAGAAGGCAATTTTCTATGCGGCATTTGCTTTCTAGTAATTGGACGGCGAGCGATCGGACGGCGAGAAATTTCGACACTGAAGCGTGCCCCGACCAGAAAGAACTCACTGCGATTGGTGGCCCCCAGGTCCAGGTCACCACCCATATCCTGATTATGGATGATACGGTTATGTCGGTGGCAGGGCCAAGTGAGCCGTCAGGAGGTGTGCAACCTACGAGGCAAAATACAGGTAAGATATGAAAATCGAATGAAAGATTATGTTTCTAACGAATGGCCAAGATAACTGGCCCTTGTGAACTCCAGGATGGTGTTTGAAAGGTCGAGTAATCATGGAGCTGTGCTGAGAATAGCTATGGCCAGGAATTAGCCGAAATCCACCCCTGATTTTGGCTTTCCGAACACAATTACCCGAATCGAACGGAGGTCGATTATCTTCATGACTTCAAAAGGAAAGGTTACACAAATTCCTGCCCAACCAAAACTTTCTAGCATTTGTTATTTTGGTTATGGACCGCTAAATGAAACATCTGCGCTTCTGCAGCGCATGCGGCGTAATTCATATCATAAGCATGCACAGCCACCACCAGCAACTTTAGAGATCATCGCGATCGCCTCTTCATCGACACACTTCTTGCATTGGCCTCTGAGAACGATTGCCTGGATTCTGCATTTATCGTGCTCTTGAAGTTTGGCCCGGAAGTACAGATATTCGCTCAATACTCGAGACAACTAAACACTTCAAACGCGACGAGTCCCGCCGATTGGTACTATGACCTAAGCAACCTGCCGAGTTATTTATGTTTCAGCCTCTTGACGACCTGGATTGGAAGTTGGAACGGATTGACATCGCATTGCAGTGCTCCAACGCCAAAAGCTGCCTACCGTCCCAGGGTAGATGCGTCAGGGAAAATCAACAGCTGAGCCACTCAGATTCGCGAGCTGCGGCCAATCGTGGATCTTGGCCACCACACTTCATTATAGGCCACAAAACCACTTCGAGCGGATCAATGACCTGGTTTGTTTTCTTCAAATCACAAATGCAATTTCGTTCTTGAAGAATGAACCTAATTTATGGACATCGACATGTACCTCAGCAACGAAAGACAAAAAGAGGAAGTCGAAGATTCGCAGCTTCTGAACGAAAACCATGCCGAGAAAGCATTATCCAAGCCCTACAAAGGGCCAACCTACAATAAAGCTATTGTCTGGGGCTTGCTACTCGTGGTCATAGTTCTGATCGCCAATACTACTCTTCTTAGTTTGGGATTTTGGCGTTATGGAGGCAACCTCAACGAAGCTGTTATGATGAACGCGCCTTGCTCGAAAACATCCACCGTAATTGCTTGGGTCGAACTGCTCATCAATATTCTATCAACATTGTTGCTTGCAGCAAGCAACAATTGCGCGCAGTGGTTACTCTCCCCAACGCGTGCTGAGGTTGGTAAAGCACATGCAAATGGTGTTTGGCTTCGGATAGGGGTTTCGAGCTTTGCGAGAAATCCGAGATGGGCTTCTAAGTGGAGAATCGCACTGGCAGCTATATTATATGCAAGTTCTATTCCACTGCACTTATTGTGCGTATTCTCCTGTTCAAGAATTGAATCGCGGAATACTGATTAGCAACAGCTTCAACTCAATCATATATTCTACCACAAATGCCGACAATTATCTGGCTGCATTTGTAACGCATGACTTTATTAGTGGCGCAGATTGGAATGAAACACAGGCATCTGAACTATATACCAACATTTCAACTCCCAGTTTCGACGGTACAACACACCGATACACCGATATGGTGGCACAACTTCAGCAGAACGCTAACAGCCTTATCGAGCTCGACTACGATGAATGCCTTTCGAACTTTCAACCGCCAGCCTCCATAAACCCAAAATACCGCAATGTCCTCATTGTCTCATCTCCAAATTACACACAATCGAACACTTTCATAAATGGCACCCTATACTATCCTGAAGCGGAATCTGACTTTCAATCCGAGAATAACGCTTGGCAGTTCTTTGGATCGGTGTCATACAATGGAAGTTGCATTGATAACTACCACCGTGAAAGTTCTGTCACAGATTATGCGGTTGACGGTGCGAAGTGGCAGATTCAGATATGCAATTGCACCGCGGCTCACTGCAAACCCTACTTCATCCCGGTCCAAAATTGTCTCGCACAGCCGGAGAATAATGATTGTAAGATAGGTATTAGCACTCAATTACTTCTGGTTGTTCTCATCTGCAATCTCCTCAAGGCGATTTGCTTTTTCATCGCTTTACGAGCTAGGAAGTTCCGTCCTCTCGCCACAGTCGGAGACGCCATTTCTTCATTCTTGAGCTCCCCGGATGCTACGACAGTAGACTGTGGTTCCATATCTTCTCACAAGAAGGCAAAATTCTGTAACCCTGGTCCGTGGGAAAATCGAAGGCAGAGATGGGGGATGGGACTGCACGAAAGATGGACTATTATTGGACAAATTTGGTAAGTCTACCCTGTCTGGCTCAATTCTTATCAATGCTCATGATGCTCTCGATAGCGTTGGCATCGGATTGGGACTAGTCTTCTACCTCCTAACCAAATCCCCCTCCACAAACGAGGGCTCATCATGGGCCAAAGGCCTCACCTACACCTCCACCTCTTCCTCAGACGCTCCCCTCATTTCCGAAGTCCTAGCGGTCAACGCCCCTCAGCTCGCAATCTCGATCGCATACATATATTACAATTCCCTCCTAGCCCAAATGCTCGTCACAAACGAATACTCTCACTTCGGATGTTCGCGAAAAGCGCTACGCACCACCCACCCCGTTGGTGCACAGCGTCCCACCTACCCCTTCGGAATCCCACACCGTTATTTCTTCCCCACCATAATCGCCATATCCCTCATCCACTACTTCGTAGCCCGAGGCTTCTACCTCCAAAACGTCGTCATCCACGATATATTTGGCGCTCCCATCCTATCTCGGAATCAGAAAACCTGGTCAATAGACTGGACACATCTCTTTCTCGCACTCAACATTGGAGGTGTGGTTTGGTTAGTCATAACTTTGTTGCATTTTATGCCACTTGGCGCAGGTGGATTTCGGAAGTGTTTAAGAGAAGGACCAGCGATGCCATTGTTGGGAACGAGGAGTGATTGTATTAGTGCGGCGTGTCATCCGGCGGAAGGTGATGCAGAAGTGTGTTTGAAGCCGGTTATGTATGGGGTTGTGCCCGGGACGCAGCATGTTTGTTTTAGTAGTGGAGAGGTTGAGAGGTTGCGGGATGGGGATATTTATTATTGATGGGAGATACTTATTCAAATAAATAAATGCCTTGCATTGTTTTTTTCTCACCTGTCCCATCAATATTCAATCCTGAAATGTTGGGAGAATCCCGAAGGGTTGAGATTCGCTTATTTCAGGGGTTTCCCCGTTTATTGTGGGTCACCAAAATCGAGGGCTTGCGGAGGGATGTCGATACCACATTTTAATCTCATAACTACGTACAGGGTTGTGATATAGGTCCAAGAGACCTAGATCAACCACTACGATAGAGCACATAGAAAAACTCCCATTCGACTAGTGAAAACCCAAACAAAATGACGGGTCGCCACGCAACCTTACACCAGCCAAACTATTATACAGCTCCGTCACTTGCATCTAACCAGGAACACGGATATCTCACGGAAATATAATATCTAGTATCGATGCCCCCATGTATAGGTGCGGCACAGCATGGTTACAACGAGAAGCGAGCGGCTCCCCCTTCCCTCACTCTTCCCATATCTACCACAACAACAACCAGAACTGTCACATACGACCATAGACTCAGGAGAACATGGCATCCCGTCCGCTCTGCCTCAATTAAGCCTGAGATCGGTGGATTAGTAGTTGGGTGGGTGACCACCAGCGAATACCCACTGTTGTATGTTTTTTTTGGCGTTCTTTTTGGGATACTTTACATCAGGGACCAGGTGTTTGTGAAGGAGTGAGGTGGCGGGGAACTTTTGTATTTATCACTCTTCTTTTTTGGACTTTCATTGGAGATTATAGATAAGAAAGTAAACATGTAAGGATCGAGTTAATCCTCTTCGTCCGTGGTTTTCTACTTGCCGATTTTATCTGCCCCCCCCCCCTTTTCCAGGAAACTAAGCCGGTGAAACCTCGGCGCACACTGAGCAGCTTCATCCTAATAGATCTACTAGTAAAAGTTTGCTTCGCATACCGATTTTCTCCCTTACGTCTATATCGTTAAAACTTCGTTAACTCTGTTACCCCACCCACCATCCCTCTCATTATTCTCGTAGAATATTTTCCTAAAAGATACGTTTAACTACATTCTGAGCCTGAAGCTAGCGTCTTACGTAGGCTAGGGTTCAAAGGTGACTGAGAGCCCCAATTAGAAAGGTAAATATAAAAACTAGTAGTAATGATAATAAATCTATTCCTAAAACTCTCCCAGAGCGGCCGGAGGCTAACCCCCTCTCAATTAACACAATCCGATGTAACAGGAAAGAGTTCACGCTCCTCATCTGTACTTTCTGCCTCGCTAATATCTTCGTCTACCGGTATGTTGTGTTCCTCACTACTACACTCAACACTGGCACTTCCTTCGCTTGGAAACGGTTTACTCGCCTCACGAGGGAAAGTCAATCCTTCTCTTGAC
This sequence comes from Hymenotorrendiella dingleyae, assembly GCA_003988905.1. Lineage (NCBI taxonomy): Eukaryota > Fungi > Ascomycota > Leotiomycetes > Helotiales > Helotiaceae > Hymenotorrendiella > Hymenotorrendiella dingleyae. Next base: position 19,257 of record QYAP01000303.1, read on the forward strand.
GACGCAGTACCCCTAGCCCTAGTTCTTTCAGCATCTCTTGCTTTGAGAACTGGCAAAATGTCCTTAACTCTGATCAAAACGCTGTTTTCCATCTTGAAAGTGTTCTCGCCTCTTTCTACTGTATCTATCAACCCCTCCAACATTGAAGTTAGGCCGCGCTCCCATGTATGAAAGTCTTGGCAAAAAAAACTCTCGATCACCTCTTCTGTGATTGTGATCGTATGTCCATTAAGGTGTAAAAAGCTTTCCCATCCATTTTCGTAAGAACAATGACTTCCCACAATTGCTTTCACGACCTCTTCTGTGTAGCTAAGGGTTTCTCTGGTCCATTTGTGAAGAATGGCCAAACTATATGGGCCCCTGCGCGCAGCTGCCWCGAGTACTCTTTCTGTAATAATAATTTCATCATTTCGGCGGTCGAAAAGTAATTCCAACACCTCTTTCCCTCTCGAATTCCCGGCAGCTGCCTCGAGTACT
>QYAP01000303.1:19787-74133 GCA_003988905.1 Hymenotorrendiella dingleyae
TCATTTCGGCGGTCGAAAAGTAATYCCAACACCTCTTTCCCTCTCGAATTCCCGGCAGCTGCCTCGAGTACTCTTTCTGTAATAATAATTTCATCATYTCGGCGGTCGARAAGTAATTCCAACATTGCTTTGCCTCTATAAGCTCCGGCAGCTGCTTCGAGTACCCTTTCTGTAATAACAACCTGATCACCTCGGCGGTCAAGAAGTAATTTTAACACTGCTTTCCAATCCGTCCCTCTGGCAGCTGCCTCGAGTACTCTTTCTGTTATACTAATTTTATTATCTCGGCGGTCGAGAAGTAATTCCAACACTTCTTTCCCTGCATAACCTCTGGCAGCTGCCTCGAGTACTCCTTCTGTAATAATAATTTTATTATAGCGATCGAGAAGTAATTCCAACACTTCCTTCCCTCCATGAACTCCGACAGCTGTTTTGAGTACCCTTTCTGTAATAACAACCTGATCACATCGGCGGTCGAGGAGTAATCGAAGTATCCCTTCACTGTGGCAAGTTCCTACAATTGCCGTGAGTATCTTTTCTGTGATGACAAACTTATCATCTCCACGTTCTAGGAGCAATTTAAAAACGGGAAGCCTCTTATTTCGAGCAGCGGCTAGAACGATAGACTCTGTGATGGCTAAATCGTACCCTTTTATTTCCGCTTCATTCAAGCATAGCTCAAAGACGGGAAACCTCTTATTTCGAGCAGCGGCTACAGCGATAGACTCCGTGATGGCTAAATCGTCCCCATTTATTTTCGCTTCATTCAAGCATAGCCCAAAGACGGGAAACTTCTTATTTCGAGCAGCGGCTACAACGATAGACTCCGTGATGGCTAAATCGTCCCCATTTATTTTCGCTTCATTCAAGCATAGCTCAAAGTTTCGGAAACGCGAATTTGAGGCAGCGGCTACAGCTATAGACTCCGTGATGACGAAATGATGCGCTCGTGCTCTCGATAAATTAAGGAAGTCATTGAAGATTGGGAATCTCCTGTTTGAGGCGGCAGCTATAGCCACAGATTCAGTAATAACCCAGGTCCAGGCTTCGTAGAAAGTTGTATCAAAGAAAAGTGAGAAAATCGGGAACGCCTCGTTACTGGCAGCCGCCCTGGCATTGTTTTCTGAGATTTGGAGATCAACTCCCTGGCCCATCAGAAACAACCCAACCAGTGCTGCGAGAGTATTCTTGTACCAACTGTCATGCGGGTATTCGAACCTTGCCAGTCTGTCGATCACACTGCCAGCATGATTATGAGAAGCGGAGCATTTCTCTGTGCATGCAGATTTTGTTTCAATAAGCTCGAGTAGAGCGTGTAAAGTCGATCGTTCTTGCTGTCTGTTTTCAAGTTTCGGATATTCTTCGATGAGCTCCCCGCGCTCATATCGATCTCGGATAATTTTCGCTTGAATTTGGCTATTTGTGGCAAATTCCAGAATCGTATCCATTACTGAAGGGCAGATCCGTGTCTCGCTAGCTTGTAAGGATAACAGCGCGTACAAATCGAAGTCAGGGAACAGGCTTCGAAGACTAATAAGAATTTCCTGCGTAAAGGCCATTTCATCCGATTGCTTCGAGAGGAGTTCTTCTATTGTTTTATCGGACTTGGATTTTTCGCAATCGAGTTCATACTGAAAACGATTTGTGGCGATTGCCATTATCAAATCAGGAGTCACACGGACGGACCGAGGACCATCTAGTAGCTTCAAGAATACCTCGCACCTAAAATCTCCAGCTATAATTGACATAGCATCTTGCGTAATTTCGGTCCGGGGATTGAGTACAAGACACTCCATGATGTTATCACGATGTGCCATGTTCTCCGATATGACCGTTGCAAGTTCTGCGGTGAGAACCATCTCCGGACACAATTCCACCAAGAGTCTCATCAACTGCGTACCATTGTTTTCATTCCCAGCGGCTACCTTACATAATTCGAACGTTATAATGGTGTTCTTGTTGTCGGTCAGAATACTTCGTAAGAAGAAAGGATCAAAATGCCGGGCAACTGCTGCAATTCCTTGATCCGTGAAGCGTACGTCATTTCTGCTGACCAGCTCTCTCATGATTCTGTAGCCAATCTCACCATTTGTGGCCGCGTCTTGTACCTTCTTCTGTCCGATTACAATTTCGTTTGTCTTGTATTCTGCTAGCCAAGGAATATTGACTCTCGTTGCGATGCCCCATAAGTCATCAGCTTCGCCAATACCTCTTATTCTGGCTGCTTCACCCCATGCAAGGAGTTTTGGGGAGTGTGGTACTATAATTTCTTCAAATTGCCGTGAAAGAATGGAGGCCTCTTCCTCCTTTTCAACATGAGAGTGCCAGTATCGTGCCGAATAGTGAAATAGTGGAAATCGAAGCTTCCTGTTAGCTAGAGCTCTTCTGTCGTTACAAGGCCCCGCTTGGAAATCTTCGAAGCTCAGATAAGTCATACAAATGCTGGCTAAATAGAGGTTTGGGTTTTGTTTGTTACAGAATTTCGCTGACAGCATCTCTTCGCTCTTGAGGAGAAAGTCTTTTGCTGTCTGATGGATCAAAAACACTCTTTCGTTACGAACTTCCAGAATAGCCCCGGATGCTCTGTAGAGTGCGTTTGTAGAGAGGTCGATCTTATACTCCTCGGTAGCCTGTGCACTGATTGACTCTGGTTGCGTTGCAATTGCGGCCGCGAGTTCGTGTATTGTGAGAGGTTCCTTGCCGAAAACTGCCCAGATGAGAACCTTTTGCTCCTCTTCGTTGCCATTCATAACTTGCTGGACTATGTTTCGATAAAGGTGTTCTAGGTCTGTTGGGCTCTCCCCTATAGTCCTTTTGACATTTGCTATAGATGGGTATGTCAAGGTTCTCAACCTTTTCAGAACGATGGAAACCCACAAAAATGTGCGCTCGGCCTTGCTAGATAACAATTTGATAGCACATTCACGCAAGTCGGAATTGAAATTTTTGAGCTCTGTCACTTTGCTTTCGATAAATATCTTGACATCGTTTGGATCTGCGGTGAGTTCTTTGTGCGGAAATCGTTCAAGCTCTATGCTGATATCCACGATAGGTCGACTTGTGACATGAACCTTCAAAGGCGGTATTCCCTTTCTGTTCGTAGGGAGAGACTTGCGTAACCGAGCGATGCGGTCCAGCAGTCCTTTCCTAGCTTTAGAATTTTCGCATTCGTCTAAAGCATCAATGACGCAGTATGTTGTGCCCGCCATGAAACTGTGTAGTAGGTCTTCCAACACCTCCCACAGATGCTCCTCAGAGTCCGGTTGTGGCGGGTCAAAAAAGAATGTGCCTTGACGTGAAACTCCAGAAGTCGTAAGTAGCTGCTTTATAACAGAGCGTAACAGGGAATCTACAGTCTGGAATTTTCCGTCCTGGTCGTAGAAGAAGAAATAGATGACCCTATCAAGAGTGCTGGGACTTTTATTCCTCTCATCGAGCCAATCAAGAATAAATTTTGACAAAACAGTCTTTCCTTGGCCGGGAGCGCCCCTTATCCAGAGGAACTGAGATTCACCGTCCGATAGCCACGATCCAACTAGCCCATCATTCAGTAACCACTGAAAGGTCCCCGTGGTTGCATTGTCGACTTGGTAATACCGAAAAGCATGATAATCAGGGGCATTCAGTTCTTTGAGATATTTCGAAACAGACTCTGAAAGTTCTAAAATCGTGTTATTACACCAGCCTTTTTGATCTACGTGTATCTTTGCTCACTCTTTTTGTAGCCCGCTGTCCTCTTTCCGATAACACCTGGCGCCTCCCTTACACAAATTTCGAGTCGTGCTTTTACCATCAAGTAATTATCATCCGATATATGCGTTAATTTGACAATCTCAGAGTGATCCCCGTTCATAGGTAACTGATCGTAAGACTTTTCATGCTTTCCAGCATGAACCGCCGAGCTTTCCGGGACCATCAAAACTAGCCGTCCAGTACGTTGCCACTTCCCGGTTTCGACTGAAAGCTATACAAAGGTCAAAATATTGTTTTATGGTTGTTGAATCCACTGAATTACCTCTACTGTTTGAGTCTCTTGGGTCTCAAAAAAAGAGATAATTTTCGAGTCTCCAAAATCGAAGCGATCGTAGAACATCTTGTGTTGCAAATTCAACCAGGGGGATTTGGGATTGAGGTTTCTCACAAGATCTTCGTTGGGGTTTCCCTTGACCATGCACATCAGTTTCTCTGTTTCGAGACCTCTGTTCGGTACACCGAAAAGCATGATTGCATAGCACGATCGAAAGATGGCCTGATCGTCTGGACTGCCACCAGAAGCATCGACCAGTGCCTGTATAGCATATTAGTTTGGCCAAACAATTTCAGGACCTGGGGTGACACACCTGTTTGACAACCAATCCTCCAAGGCTGTGGCCAATAAAAACGATGGGCCGATTTTCCTACCTCAGTCAGTCTACAGTCGACCGAGAGATGTTCCTGTATAATTACGTTGTTTTGGCCACAAATTGTCTTCACAGACTCCAAAAATTTCTTCGAAAGGTCCAATATAGATGCCGTAGATCTGCTTCCAGGCAGTGCAGAATGGTAGCCGTATGTTAGAATTCGAGCATTTCGTATTGCCAGGGGCAAAAAGTCTCGCAGCCACATATCTGGCTTGCCTCGCGACTTGAAGGATCCGAAGGCATGTCCCCCGAGCCCAGTAACAGCGATGATGCTTTGAGCAGAAATTAGCAGTTTTCTTTCTGGTAAAAACGGAATTTTCCAACTATTGATGTTGCGCGTCCTTCTGAGGATATCGGGGAATGAGACTTACTCGACGGTTGGATGGAGAGGATCTGCCAAGGGCGTCAGACCGAAGAAGTCAGTATCAACTCGGAGGTAAGTGTCCTGGGCGTCCAGTTTGTCTTTCAGTGTCGACTCAAGCTGCTCTATTTTCAAGGCACCTTGGATTGTTACGGTCGCAATAGAGGAGCTTGAATGGCCTGATGCTGCGAATGACCATTTGTGCACCGTAAGTCCATTCAAGCCCGCCAAGGCATTTTGGAAAATATCCTTGGAAACATCTGGGGGTATGTTGGAGATCCTCAAAGTTACAGACTCCAGCGGCTTTTCTTTCTTTCGTCGGTGGGTTTTGGCTTGAAGGCTCCAAGTCTTGATGGCTACTGATACTACGACTGCTAGTATGACAGTAGATATTGCAAAGGCAATCCTGGTACCCGTGAAGATGCTGATCGTCTCCATGGTTGTTCGTTGTTTAGGCAGCACTGAGAGTGTTCGAGGCTGAGGCTTTCGTGATGTCGGGCGTTCTGCAAGGTCGACCCCATGTTTTGCTTACATGATGTTGGGAGCTATTCGAGGGCATCTAGAGTAAATTCCGAATACAGTATTGCCAGAAAGAAAAGATTTCAAATAGTAAATGTTGGTAATACAGGTCTCACTCGTTCGAGTCATCATCGTACGTACTGTTCTGGTTATGGTGTTATATTATGTGTGTGTAGGTAGAGAAGAGGTCGTGGTTACGAAGAGAGGTTATACCCAGAATGCACGTGCCACTCAATGGCCCGTGCACCGTCTGGTATTATCGTCGTACCAAACTAGCCCCCTGCTAGCTTATTAATAGGCAGGGCGCAATACAAATTGTATAATAGCACTTCTCTAAGTTGAGAGCAGCTCGATGCTTCTCATGTAACCTGCATGCATTCTCGTTTTCCTAACCGTGAAGTTGCTGGCTGCCTTTCAGTCCTTTGATCAGTCGCGTCTTCGAACCGCTACTCCTGATCGATTCTCCAAGTCCATTCACACAAACCCAATTCCACGATTCCAATCTGTCCAAAACCCCACAACCTAACTACAAATCCACGTACCGCATTAATTTGTTTATAAGCCCATTTATTTTCTCCCTTTTGAAGTCTGATTGTGCTAGACCATTTAAGAGAATTAAGATTGGAACAGGAGAGGTACGTTCATAGTTCATTAAATCTCCCATCCCGACCTTTGTGCGCTCTTATAGGCTTGGCACAATGAGAAATAAAACGGGGAAAGGGTGGGCTTGTAAACCAATTAATGCGGTATTTCCCTTCCATAACTCGTACACGGCGCTGGGAACAATCTCGTAATCGCATTATTTATGAACGCTTCATGACACCCTGGACATTCGCAAAGCTATTTTCACACAATCATCAGCCTTTCTCGTTCTCCCTGCCACTCAAGCATACAAATCTACTCTTCATGAAGTTGTGAATGAAGTCTTGAAGCTTACCTTTTCACCTCCCGTCAAGTTACTCGCACCACCCGGATAATCCACACATGCGGCCATTTGAGCAGCAGTTCCATTCGCCGTCGCAGTTTGAGAAAGACAGAGACTGGAATTTATGACGTCCAAGCATGCGTAATTCGTCTTTGAGCATGGATCTGTGGCGTTTTGGGCGTGCGATGAGACAATGAGGAGGGAGAGCGGGAGGAGAGTGGGATGGAAACGCATTTTTGGGGTTGCGCTGGAGGTTTGGGGGAGGATTTTCGTAAAGTGAGAGAGGTTGCTGAAATCACTGGGCTTTCGTCTTCGTGGGTGTTCGTCTTCGGGACCTCGATTGATTTCAGGGACGAAGGATTTTTTATCTGTGGAGGTTTAAAGTCGCAGACGGTCGAACTAATGTTCCTTGATCATTTTATTACGTTTTCTTCCTTGGTAGATACGTTACTTTATCCACGCCGGTTCGGGAGAGCGGATAATTATGAAGCGCTGCATATGGAAATTCTCTGCGGGCGGTTCATTATTTTACCTGCTTTAGTAGACGATAAAACCCCACATGGTAGCGTTTATGGAGAAAGTAATTAATTGGGTACTATCTGCTGCCACCAAGTCTGCTGTTGACATTGACACGAAAGCCTATAGGGTAAATAGACGACCGCTTATTCGGCTGCCTCGCAACCCCTCTTAATAAGGGGATATTATCCAATTAATTACTACAATCTCGCATGTCACTCACCCAACTCTCACTTAATGCATTTCATAAATGAAAAATGAGTACCACTGATAAGTAGGTTAGACTTATCGTTGGAGGAGTCTTTATTCAGCGCAAAACAGTGCACAGTCGCCGGCATTTACTCCCGCATTCAAAATGAGATATATTCATCTTGATTAGAAAATTAGGTCCTATCTCACAAGCAGTTTCTTCATATTTATCCATACGCTGGTGCAGCTTTTTAATAGTGGCTCTCAAGCCGTTTGGAATGCCAAGCATCCTTCGCTTATGTCCTCAATATACCCCTGACGCATTGTGCCCGATTCAGACACTTCTAATTATTTCAACGCTCCCTATTAGACGACCCGTATCACGAATTGCCCTTCGCCCGTCCGGATCAGAACTTCAGCACTTCAGAAAATTGTACCCTGTAGCGTCTTGGCCATTGCTTTCAGGCAAGACATATTGATGGGGCTTGCCCTTTTTCCCCCGGCGATTTCTCTAGTACCTCACCTCAGTTTTTTTTATCTTTCGTTGATCTCATCTCTCTGATATCAGAAAGCAGAGCAAGATGCACTGGAATAAACTGCTTATTCTGGCCCTCACGACCACAAGCAGTGCCCTAATCCGATTCCAATGTTCTCAACTAGTCCGTCAGCGGCTCGACCCCCTGGTAAATCCAGGGCAAGTTCCCTCAGCACATGTGCATCAGATCGTCGGTGGTGTCAGTAAAACCTCTCCAGAAATTGCCACAACGTTTCACTAACCTCAACAGGACTCCTTCAATGCGACCATGGACCCAAAGAAAGACATGCCCGGCGAGTCAACATGCACAACTTGTCAATTCGCCGAAGACTTCTCCAACTACTGGACCGCCGTCCTCTATTTCCGTGCTATGAATGGCACTTATCATCGAGTCCCTCAAATTCCGAACGCCGGATTCGAGACCGCCAATACGGGGATGACAGTCTATTACATGCAAGATGCACTTTACGACACCGCGCAGCTTGATAAAGTGACAGCCTTCCAACAAGTAAGCTTCTGGCAGAAAATGAGACACGATATCGTTGCAGAAATTGACGTGAACTAGGGTTTCCGTATGTTCATCGGCGACATCCAAGCTCGAAGTCTAGAAGAAGCATCCCGTTACCGTCAACTAACCTACACTTGTCTGCACACCTTTGGCACGCGCGAAAACGAAACCATTCACTTCCCCACCGTCCCCTGCGAAGCAGGAATCATGTCCTCCCTGCGTTTCCCCACCTGCTGGGACGGCGTCAACCTCGATAGTCCAGACCACATCTCCCACATGTCATACCCCGAAACCGGCACCTTTGAAAGCTCTGGTCCCTGTCCCGCCTCTCACCCCGTGCGAACCTCACAAGTGATGTTCGAAGTGATCTGGGACACCTCCACCTTTAATGACCCTGCCGATTGGCCAGAAGATGGAAGTCAACCGTTCGTGTGGAGTTTTGGTGATGGGACAGGATACGCTAATCATGCTGATTATGTGTTTGGGTGGAAAGGGACTGCGTTGCAGGATATTCTGGATGATAGCTGTTATGTGACTTGTAATAGTAGTTTGGCTGTTTTGCAGTCGATTGAGGCGATGAATAATTGTTCGCAGCAGGCGGTTGTTACGGAGGATATTGATGGATGTAAGAGCAAATGTCCTTCTCTAATTCTCCAAGGGTTTCAACTTTCATCCTCTACAGACACTTGCTAATTGTATACCTTCTATGCAGGGCTGACGACATTACCTGGTGGTTATGTAGCTTCATACGGCCCGAATTGATAGATACGGGGCTGAAATTGTTGTGAATTCTCGCGCGGAGAAGATTTTGCTGGGTTTTGTGCAGCTTGCATGGTTCTCCAAAGAGGATTGTGGTAAAAACTTCCCTTATTTAGAATAAATTCCTGTTATCCTGCCTGTCGGGACTGTCACTGTCTACAATACCGGAGATGCGCTAAACCACCCAGTCTCCTCGAATTTCGTGCCTGCGTTTTGTTACCGTAATTCTTTCGCCTTAGACCACTGAATTAACACTCCCTGTTTCCGGCAAGTTTAGCGAACATTTTTGTACCGGTAGTTGAAAAGGGGTTCAGATGGGACTAGCCACTTGTTGAATCAGTTCCTGTCCGCAAAAAACCTGTCATGACTGCGAACTCAACCAAGTCGACAGCTCAATAGGTTCAGTTCCAGAAAAAGCGGTTCAACTATTCCCGTCGGATGAAAGACTGCTTTTCCCCAAAAGGTCGGTTATCTCCGTGCAGAGACAGTTGCGAAAGTTCAAAGGAAACTCCATGACCTGAAATCGTAAAAGATGACGAGCGGTGACAAGTTTATCTCCATTTGGACATCCTCGGAGTTAACCAACTCCGTCTGAGTGGATTTTGACAGGTTGAGATGTCTCACGATGTGTTCCCCAAAACCTTCATCAACCATCATACGCAATCGTCCCCGAATAGGATAATGACATGGGTCAAGTACCAGTACAACAAAATGACGAAAGCCACTGATTCGATGCAGTTAACTTCATCTAACGCGGGTCCGAAGGAAATGGGTTTACTCCATCCCTAGCCGCTCAACCTTGAAAGTCCCCGAACCCATGTCTGCATGCTGCGAATCGACCAAAAGCTTCTGTGATACCTCTCTGGGGATACCCCTTGCTCAGTTCTATCGCTTCTTTCCGAAAACTTACGAGTACAATGAAAACAATTAGGTTTCCTATCGACTGTCGTCATTTGTAAATGTCTCCGAATCGGTATCATAAGAACAGCGGCTACCGGTGAGTACGATAATTCTACGATGTCGCCTATCATGAGGTTGGTCGTAGATTCGTGCGTGACTATCCAGGCAACAAGAACTTGATGGGAACGGGGAGACTTGGGCGCGGATTTTGGCGTGTGAGGTCCGCGGATGAGGCTTAATTGTGTGAGAAAGTTAGCTCCGGTCGTGAGGCAGGGATCGATCGCTAGATGCGGTAAATCCGCTCAGGGGGGGGGGAAGGATTCGATTCGGTGGAGTACGTAAGCGGGGTCAACTGTCCCCCGTCGGGCGGTAGAAAACTCCCGGCACCGTGGACACCTCAACCAATCAACTGCCATATCTCCTCGGCTTTCGGAGGACGGCACGATGAAGCAGCGCTCGCAGGGGATACAGTAACAGCATCTGCGGTGCGGCTCGTTCTATGTTATGACTTGTTCGATGCCTTTAAATTCCATTATCCCCGACTTGTTTTTGTGTCTTCAGGAAATGGATGTGACAAGAGACAAGACGTGCGACTCAAACTGTGCTTCATAACCTCGCGTTTGCTTTGCTTGCTGTCGCTCGCTCTTGCTTTGGGAGCAATATCAACCCGGAAATCAACAAGGCCCCGCACACGTGCAATTATGGAGGATGACAAGAGCCAGGCCCCGAGAGACTCGGTCTCCAGGGACTCGAAAAGGAGCAACGATGTTCTCGCGACTAGTCTGGACGAAAAAGACGAAAAAGGGCAAATACCGATAGAACCATCAACGGAGGAAAATGAGCCAGAACTAGAGCTCGAGAAGAAGCCGACTACGTTTGGCGATGATGAATGGGAGTACTTGGAAGGCCTGCCGCTTTTCATGGTTTTGGCCGTGGTTACACTAGCATGTTTTATCATGCTGCTAGATACTTCAATCATTGCAACGGTAATATAGTCATTTCCCAATGAAAGTCCTCTCAAACTAATTTTTCAAGGCCATTCCGAAAATTACGAGCGAATTTCATAGTCTGGATGATGTAGGTTGGTATGGAAGTAGTTATTTGCTTGCAAGGTAGATAATCCTCGCTCTGCAAGCTGCTGAGGCTAATGTCCTTTTCCAGTACCTCTATCATTGCGATTCTTGGAAAGATCTACAATAGATACAGCTCCAAAGTTTGTCTCTGCTCATTGTGTTTCGCCGTCAATGCTAATCAACTATAGTGGGTTTTTATGATTTGCGTGGGCACTTTTGAACTTGGCTCATTAGTTTGTGCCCTCGCCACTTCGTCGAAAATGTTAATTGTTGGGAGAGCTGTAGCTGGACTTGGAGCAGCAGGTTTGATGAATGGAGCACTCACAATCATGGGAGCTTGTATACCAATGCACAAAAGAGCCAGTATGTTTCTCGTTTTCCTGTTTTAGTGAGTTTACGCTAACTTTGACTAGCGTATTTAGGCATCATGATGTCTTGTAAGTAGATCTTGTGTAACTGAAGCCCGTGCCGAAAACTGACTTCAGCAATAGTCTCACAAATCGGTATCATGCTTGGTCCATTGCTAGGTGGTGTTTTAACGCAGCGTGCAACCTGGCGATGGTGTATGTACTTCTTGATTGATTCTCCTCTCTTGCTAATCCATCCTCAGGCTTCTGGATCAATCTTCCAGTCGGTGCCCTCGTCGCCGTAATTCTGCTCGTCACTAAAATCCCCGATCGCACGCAAAAACGTACCCAAAAGACTCGAAAACGAGACGTCGTAATGCTCCTCGACATCCCAGGCTTCCTCATCTTCGCACCAGCAGCGATTATGCTTCTCCTAGCGCTTCAATGGGGCGGAACGACCTATCCATGGGGTGATTCTAGAATCATCGGTATGTTCTGCGGCGCAGGGGCTGTAGCTATCATCTTTGCGTTCTGGGAGAGAAGACAAGGCGACAATGCCATGATTCCTGGATCGATTATCAGTATCCGGATCGTTTGGTGCAGCTGCATCTTCATGCTGTTCTTCTTTGGTGCTATGCTTTCGTTCACTTATTACCAGCCGATTTACTTTCAGGCCGTTAGAGGGGACACTCCGACTATGAGTGGTGTCTATACTTTGCCCAGTATCCTCAGTCAAATGATGTTTGCCATCGTATCTGGGGTCTTAGGTTCGTTGAACCCTCTGTGTCTACTTACCAGTGTTTGGAGCTAATGGTTATGTATTCAAAGTCTCAAAATTGGGCTACTATCTCCCCTGGGCCGTCATCAGCTCCATCTTCGTCTCTATTGCAATGGGTCTCATGAGCACTTATAGTCCTACAACACCGACCCGCGACTGGGTTGGCTATCAAATCATTGGTGGAATCGGAAGAGGTTGCGGTCTACAAATGGTATTTCTTCCCCCCTTTTCTTCCCCCCTTTTCCTCCCCCCTATCACCCCAATAAAAATAAAAATTCCGAAAGTCCCAAACCTAACCTCTTCACAGCCCATGGTAGCAATCCAAAACGCCATTCCCCAACGCCACATGTCCCTCGGCATGTCCCTCATCGCCTTCTGCCAAACCTTCGGCGGCACCCTCTTCATCACCTTCGCGCAAACAGCCTTCAACAGCGGCCTCGCTTCCCACCTCAAGACCTACGCCCCCGAACTCAATCCTGCTTTCGTCAGCGCTGCTGGCGCGTCAGGATTTAGAGCTATCATTGCAAATACCACGGCTAGTGGAATCCCACAAGATGAGGTAGCGAGCGCGATTGCGGGGGTCACGGAGGCGTATGATAAGGCGATTAATGAGGTTTTTTATATTGCGGCGGCGGCTAGTACTACGTGTTTCTTTCTTGCGTGGGGCATTGGGTGGAAAAGTGTTGCGAAGAAGAAGGAGGTTGTTGAGCCTGCGGTGTCGGAGGTGTGATGCACACTCCTTTTTTCTTCGTGTTTCTATTTGGTTGCCCTGGGTTCTACTAGTAAAGATTTAGTCATTTTTGCGTTGGGCTGTACAAAAGTACCGGAGTAAACGGCACTCTACTCTCGCTCGAGATGGAGGTTTAGATACAGGACTACTATCTGTTTTAATCGGTATTGCATAGCGTAGCATTTGTTTAGACAGCTTTGCCTTGTCTATGGGCGCAATCTCATTTCTTTTCTGCAAGCAGGATATACAATAATTCTTTCTCTGCGCAAGGACTTCTCCTTTTGCCTACACCACAACAACACCTATCCATATCTCCCAAACTCCACCGGCTCCACAGCGTTATTCCCAATAGATTTGAAATCAAAGTCCTTCGGCGTTTCGATTCCGTCTCACCATGGCGGCTCCGGCCCTTCTATCTCCTCCGTTGTACGTGATATTTTACGAGCGAGGTGTGCAGTATGAATTTGACGTTGCATTTGCTCGTTCTCGGTACCGAGAAATGAGAGGCTCGGGATTTTTGTACCGCATTCCAGAGGTACTGAGATGAAGACGTGAGTAAATCGAAAGTGTACAAATTCCAATGCAAATTAATGGATGATAAGCCTATGATCAAGTCAGATTACAAAGTCAGTGTGTAGAAATGTTAGGGGTATTGTTTAGTATTACATATTTGCCGAAAGGTGTAGATTTTTACTAAGCGAAAATGGGCAGTGAAGGAGTATATAAAAAGGGGCAATGGTTTTAACTCCTTGTTCAAACATCTCCATTCCTCTCTTTCAAATACTTCGCTTCGAATTTAAGCGATCAAATCTCAAAATTTACATCTAATTCACCACATCCTTTCCTCCAAGACCTCCCACCTAGGCTCTCATCGATTTGAAACCCCAACATGCGATACCACTTTAGCCAATGAGAACTTTACCGCTCTGATACTTAGTCTTCAATCCTCCCGCTTCAATTCTGATTTATATGGTAGTTGCTAGATTTGAGGTTGAGGCGTGGGCTTAAACCCCATAGCGGAGTGAACTCGCTAAGCTACGGAGAGGAAAGGGGGGGTGCATGCAGCTGGATAGAAGGGCAGTTTTTTGCTTGATAGGGTGGTTGCGCAGTCGTTAGAAATTCACCATCTTTTCTGTTAGACCACATTCTCTCATCCTGAGTACTGTATATTGAAATCACTTTCTTACCTCTCATCTAGATTATCAAAAGGGGGTTACCATAGCAAAGCACTCTCAAGGTTAGTATCTTCCACTCTACTCATCATTCCCACCTCCCAAAAAACGTAAAATCAAAACCTCTAATCCACAACAAATATTTCCAATTATACTAATCTACCAACTATATACAAGAAATTATCTCTTACAATAACCCTATTGGTATCATAGTGCTGGTACCGTCAAACAAAGGAAACTCGGCTGATTCATAACAGTTCGTCTGAACTCATTCCATCCCCACCATTCCCTCCCTCTCCCCCACACTCTCCCATTCTAGCTTTCCCAAACTTAATAAGGCGCGTATAACAAAGCGAGCTGGTCAATCTCATCTCCATCCTGACCCAGAAATCCCACGACTGACCAGCCATCAGGAGCAGTCCACGTCGTGCAATCAGAAGTCGTTGTACCTGACGATAAGGTATTCCCTTTGCTTGTCGTAGCCTTAATACTAAACAGCCTCGTCTCGCCATCTTTCTTTCCCTGACACACCGTCGTCTGCATCCAGTACTCGCCACTCGCCAACGTCAAACTCGCCGCAGTCCCTCCAGTCCCGCCATGCGTCAACGTTGTGCCAGTGCTCAACGTAACACCCACAGAATCAAGCCTCTCATTTCCCTGGAATTTAATCGCAGTAACAACAGGCGAGGAAGGCAGGGTAGAGATATCGTTAAACCATGTGCCGTGGGGTCCACCGAAGAAGGGGGATTGGCGGATGGAGGAGGAGACGGACCAGGTGAAGTTTACGGTTATGGGGTTGTGGTCGCTTAGGATAGAGCCGTCGGACTGTAGGAATTTCGAGGATGCGTAGGCGAAATATGTAGCGTCGAGGGTTAATTGGTTGGAACCGCGGTAGAAAACTTTATCAACCGTTTCGCAGGTGTTGATGAGTGATGGATTATCGCAGAGTGTTTCGACGGTTGGAACAACCCCGGCGCGTTCGAGTTGTACAAATGGGTCCGTCATGCCGTTTTGGCTCGAGAAGATGGTCGGGATGTCGCCAGTGCGGGTATACCGTGAGTTTGAGTCGCCAAAGACGATAACGGAGTTTCCAATTGACCAGGTATCAATATAATCAGCCACCTGCTGAAGATTCGAAGCACGAGCAGTTAAATCGGTAGCTTCGACTCTAAGACTCAAGTCAGCATTTCTCTCTCTTTTAACTTAAACGGGGTTGAATACGTACCCAGCATCGGTGTGGATATTATACATATCAATATAAACGCCTTCGGAAACCAACACACGCATAAACGTGAAGCCCTTCGGCGTAAGACAATCCGCCCCCGACGCTTGGGAGCAAGTATCCCACTTCTCGCGTGTGAAATCAACCCAGTCAAAGTTGGCAACGGTGTTTAGACCGCTGCCAATGACCACGGTTCCTGATGTTGGCGTTCGGTATGGATGGGTATCCGTGGCGTAGATATAAGCGTGAAATGCGAAATCTGGAGATATGCATTAATATTCGGTTATTTGGGATTCTAGTGATTTTTAGGAAAGAAAGAGGAGAGAAGGGGTAAGTACCTTCTTGCATATTAATCACATCATAATCATACTCCGAAAACAACGTCCCAATCGTCCCAGCATTCGTCGCTTTGTCCCCAGAAACCTCATTGCCGTTCAAAATCGCCGGTAAACCAGCAACATTAAAAGACAAGATGTTAAAATCGCCACTCGTCGCAATTGCCGAAACAGACGAGGCCAGAGATGCAGCCGCAAGGCTGAAAACTAGAGAAACCATTGAAGAATTATTTGGAAGAATTGGCGGTTTCTTGCTAGGGGAGGGGAGGGGAGCTTTGGGTTGGGCCAAGGTTCGGCTTTATGTAGGAGAATGGCAATGAGATAGAGATGAACGGAGATTGAACTCGAGCATGAGTTGACATTGAGGAAAGGTCACCCGGGTCATGAAGCTCTTCCTCTTACTCCGCCACTTGCGGTAGGGTTGACCTACGAAGTACATCGGCATACACGTTTCCCAGCCTTCATAAATTCGGCTACAGAGCCGCATGCGGCGTCGATATCTTGAACATGCAATTTAAACCGATCAAATTGCTACTTGCCAAGAACATCATTCTCTCCTCAAAAACTCAATATTCTTTTTTACCCGCCGTGAAGGTTAGAGGAATAGCGCGTGTGCAGATGAAGCTATTCCTATTGGTCCTTTCGATGCGATCTTAGCAAGGGGAAATTACCCCAAATAGAAATAAAGCTGCGGAGACAGCGGAGTACGAGCTTAAAAGTCGTCGCCAAGTCAAAGCCAACGCCGCACAGGGCATAGCCAAGAGAATAGGTTGGGGAACGTGACTTGGTTTGGATGGTTTGGACGAATCAGAGAACTGGAATTTAGAAATGGAAAACGTGCAAGATGGTCGACGGAGAGAGATATTACGTGCATTATAGGGGGTGCTACCGGGAAGTGGGGAGTTGGGATAATCGTCGGTCACATGCCCGCCTACTGGCGCTCTCACCAGCGTGAGGGGGCAGGGGAAATCGATGGAATTTGCTTGGACGAATGAGCGAATCATGGGTCGTTTGTCAATACAGTAACAAGACTCAAAAATAGCCATCACTTTCGAAGTGTCGCCGAATCGATATTGACAGAGGTGTTGTGAGTTTTGCCAATTGTTCGTCCATCAAAATGGCTTGAAAGCTGGAGAATGATTGAGCAACGGCCGAGAAGGCACGCTCAGAAAATGAGGGCACTTGCCTTTCAATTGCAACATCAAAGTAATCTCACTTGAGATGTAAATCCCGAGGCCAAAACCAAAACTCGCTAGGCTTCGTGCAGAGCTGCCAAATTCAACTGCTGGAGATGGGAGATATATTGACATTTCCAGACAAGTGAGACATTGTTCGGGTGCGCCTTCTCCGCTATCGTATTGAAATACCTCGAATCTGCGATAAACAGCCGCTGAGCCGAGTGAGGGGTTTGTAGTTCATCCAACCGAATTCTTTCCCGGTGGAAAGCGCAGGAGAAAAGGAGAGTTCTTTCGGGTATTTGTTTCCACAAGAAAAAAATGCAAATCGACCTGAGATAGGATTGTGAATGATGATGAAGTAAAGCCTCGCATCCTATGCGACTTCAGCATCATCATTGAG
The DNA here is from genome assembly GCA_003988905.1 of Hymenotorrendiella dingleyae. Classification (NCBI taxonomy): domain Eukaryota; kingdom Fungi; phylum Ascomycota; class Leotiomycetes; order Helotiales; family Helotiaceae; genus Hymenotorrendiella; species Hymenotorrendiella dingleyae. The sequence continues at coordinate 36,635 of QYAP01000303.1, forward strand.
TCCCCTTTTTTCGTTTCGGTCTGTAGCACTCAAGTGGTGTTCAGAAATGCAGAGCCATTGAAATTATGAAACAAAAGATTTGCAAGTAGCAAGATAAAAGTAAAAAGAGACTATGAGACTGTGTTGACTCTTTCTTCATTCGTAGGGGGCTCCAACTTGGAGTCTGCGGTCATATGGACGTACTATTCGAAAAATAAGGGGGGAAATATATCGGGCATACAGCATTCATATCGCAGAACGAGCTTGCCAGTACGTCCTTTAAATAAAAAAATTGGGTTGAGAACATAGACGCTAGAAGAAAGCGGCGCTTTATTGAGGAACTTCTCATTGGCGACGTCGAAAAGTGCCGATTTAGGTAGGTTATAGTACAGCTGTATGTTACCCATGGCGCCTCTGATAAACTCTCATCTGACTGCAATGCCGTACCGTGGTGGGGCCCGAGGCATGGAGACAACAGACAAACTAATCGTTCGCGGTGGATGTGTCGGTTCAGTTACCGACTGAATACTCCGTAAAATTTTGATAATAGTCGCTAAAATGCGTGTGCGAATCTGGGTTTTCGAAGAGGGGATCGATACATGTATTTCGTAGAGGTTGAAAGGTTTTGTGAGGGGTAGCGAGATGGTGGCACCGGTATTGCTCTGGGTACCTAGGTAAGTGACCGAACAGGAACATGACGATTGAACTCCGAGGCATTGCATCGGTACTTGAGATCACATTGGTACGCCGAGGTAGCTCAAGCCGTAACTGTTCCTGGCTATCAGGGCCGCCCCCAAAGCTTAGCCCATGCATCAATACGAGTACGATATATGTCTTGCGTTATATCGGAGTCCCGACGAAGATCACTTCTTCTTCGAACCAAAGAAATACGAGATGGAAGAACCTGGTTTGAAATTCTCGAATTGACCTTCTCTCGTAAGTTATTCGACTCAAAATTGACTTGGATGGAAAACTCGAAAGGTAGACCAAGATAAATAGAATGCGAATATTGAAATAGACTTGCGTGAAAGAATTATCGGAGTTCCTCGTTTTCTGTAAAAGGATATGTGGAGTTGAAAGTGCCGTGGCTATCCATCGGGCTATGAAGTTCGTGATATGATTGGCAGTAACATTTTCTGTCCCGCTGCTCGTCGAAGGAGGACTAGTTGATTTGTTCTGTGTAGAATCCACAGTATGCTAAAAGGAGCAGGACAATGTGTGCAAGATTGGACAGGCTAGACAATTGGTTCCAACTGTTCTAACTCCCACAAGAGCCTTATCACGCCACTCTGGCTTACTTGAGGCCAAATAGGTGGTGGTTGTAGGGCGATTCCGCAGTTTAGGATCCTCCTTCTGCCCAAGGGAGATATTAATCATGGGTATTTACCCAGGTACCTAGGTATTTTTTTTGTCAAACCTTACCGTAGTTGGGTTTTCCCCTTGCAGGAGGGTGTGGGAGAATGCTACTTACCTCAAATCGTGAAGTCTCAAAAGGGAAGGTGTCCCTGGTATGAGGCTAGCGCCAACTGTAGAGATAAACAATTTATCTCACTGTATTTCCAAGTTCTGCCAGCTCTGTTTTGCGAATTGCGTGCGGACCATGGACTGCGCAACGTTGGGTACGAATGTTTTTCTTCATTCGAGACCGCTTTGTTGCCAAATGCTATTGGAGCCAACATTGACCGTCGATGCTCCTACAGGAAGGCAGAATTTTGCATATACTTGTCAATTTTTGAGATGCTAAAATGACTCATTGTGATCATATTTGGAGTGTATATTGTTGTTCTGCGAAGTGTGTGAGCAGTCAGTTGTGGTACTGGACTTGGATTGGTGGAAAGTTGCATCTCGCCTTATTCCACGGTCAATTCAAGCTCTAGGCACGGGGTAGTCCCGTCAAACTTCCATCACCCAAGCAAGACCCCCAAAGACGCCATCGCTGCTATTGAAACAATCGGTGAAGAATCAGGCGTTCCAATGAGGATATACTCTACACCCGGTTCTTCAATTTGAATACAGCACTTGCTTGAAATCATGCAAAAGTGTAGCGCATCGAGCATACACCTCAGGAAACCTCGAAGGAGTTCATTAACAAGTGCCAAGCAAGGTGTTCGTTCGATCTCGAGGCCAAACCGAGGCACCCTGCGCGGGGTTTGCCCATTTGATAATTTCTGAACTCACCAGAACAGTGACGAGCGCCCACATTGTCGGGATTTGCCAAGTCTTTTCCAAGACTGCCAAGAGGTGCAGCCTATCATGCTCTCTGAGGTGCGAGAATGCGTGGAAATTCGCAGCATATACTCGTACTGAAACGGAAGTAGCAGGTGCTTTCAGACGGTGGTAGAGGGTGGGGGACGGTAGGTATCTCATTGATGTTAGCCAGAGCCAGATCCCGTGTTGAGTTGGTGTTATGTAATACGCTAGTTCTTGGCGTGGCGTACTCGTATAGGTGGCCCAAGCGTTCTCCCTGCCCCTACTCCTACTCCCGCTCCCGCTCCTCAAAAGCTCGAAGTTCTTTCGGGTCCGAGGCGGAGGAAGCGGAACTCCTTCTACAAACAACAACACCAGGGACACCACCATCTCACAACAACATCTTTAGCGCGACAAGAATGCCCAAGGCAGGTAATACTGCGTCCTGTTGTGTCCGTGACCATGATGTGCTCTGGCTGACAGGTACCGTGCTGAGCACTACCGTATTTCCCACGCGAAGACAGGTACCTACAGGTACAGTACCTCTCGTGCAGATCAGGGCCGAACCTGTCGCAGTGGGTGCTTTCCGGACCAACCTTGCGAGCTTGCATGTAGCGCTTATCCTAGGTTCAAAGGCACACCCTCTTGGGGCCATGCGCTGTCCTAGATTCCCCAATCGCATTCCGCCTGCCAGCCTGCTACTTGATCACTTCGCTGTCCGCCGAGCACTTTGCCCTGAGAATTTCAATCAACCTTGCCCATAATTGCGCTCGTTGGAAGCAAGATGTCGCCATTCAAATGGATTGACCGGGCAGGCTCCCGTAATAGGCATGTGAGAGGCCTCCCCCTTCTCGATTCAGCAGGTCTACTTGGGCCACCAGCATTTACGATGCATTCATCGAAATCCAAAAGTTTGGAATGAGAGTGCTTTGCCCAATAGGCGCCATTTAGCCTTGAAACAATTCATTTTTTCAGTTCGGAATTTGCCATGGACCATGGTTGAAAAAACTCGGGTTGTCGTTATATATCTAGGTCAATTACACCTCACTGTAAAAGGCAGATAGTTGATGAAATTTCTACCTCTTTTGATTTACAAACTTCTCACCATGTCGTCTTTCGCAGAGTCCATGAGTGGTACTTCAGAGACTTTTTCGCCAAGAAAGAGGGTTCTCTTCTTCACTAGCGCCGAATATGGTCAAGCCAATGTCATCTTAGCTACCATGTATCAGGCACCACTCTTCGATAATTATGAAGTCCATATTGGATCATGGGAACCTCTACGGAATCGAATTGAAAGTCTCAATGAAGAGCACCTTGCCGATTGTATCTTCCACGCTATACCTGGCGTTCCTCAGATCCAGAGCCTTACCACGGATATGGAGCATGGCATTGGTCCATTTCCTCCGGGTATCAGAGGGGCCATGAAAACTTATCGATACACCATACCTGCCTTGGCTACAACGCATGATGGCCCCGAATTCTTAGAGCAAACCAATGCTTGTCTAGAAATGGTGGAATCGATCGAACCAAACCTCATTGTCATCGACCCGCTGATGGACCAGGGACTTCAAGCGTGCAAGCTCGCTGGACGAGACTATGTAGTGCTGAGCCCAAATACGTTTCAAGAGATGTTACGCAAACAACAACCCTACTTTTCCTTAATTCGATATCCAGCGTAAGAACAGAAAGGTTGAGGAGTGACAACTCGCTAACACAAACACAGACTCGCATCTGGCTTCTCATATCCCATTCCATGGCTCTTAATTCCAGTCAATATGTTTCTCAAGTTCTATATGGTCTGCGCTCTCTTAACCTCGCCTTTATTAATCAAATTCATGCGGTATCGGAAGTCGCAAAATCTGACTATGATTCCCCTTCCTTTCAACCCCTGGAAAGCCCGGAATCACTACCTCGTTCCCTCAGTACTGGAAAGTGACTTTCCAGTTGTGCTTCGTGACAATGTTACTGGCTGCGGCCCTATTCTGCTTCCCGTTTCCGAAGTATCAGAGGTTGATCCAGAACTTTCAACATGGCTTGAAGGAAGGCCTACGGTTCTTATCAACCTTGGCTCGCACATTCGGATGGATAGCTCGATGATGCGAGAATTTGCCGCAGCTTTGAAAGTACTACTGGATCGTCGACCAGACATTCAGGTTCTCTGGAAGCTGAAGACGTCAGGTGGGGTACCTCTTTTGATGAAAGACGGCTCGGCAGCTCCAGCCGATTCGGCTCAAGATCGAGAAGAAGCTCTGGAATCAATCCGTGGCGAGATTAAGAGTGACAGGGTCAGGATTGTTGAATGGTTATCGGTTGATCCTCTAGCGGTGTTGCAGTCAGGCCATATCATCTGTGCGGTGCACCACGGAGGCTCGAATTCATTTCACGAAGCACTCAGGTAAGCCAATCTTCCCCGATCCTCTCTTTTATCTTGGTAAATACCGACTAACCATCCCCAGCGTCGGCGTCCCACAGGTCGTCCTACCCTGTTGGCTCGACACCTTCGAATTTGCTAGCCGTGTCGAGTACCTCGGAATCGGGGTATACGGCAGCAAAACAGCCGCACCCCGTGTCGACGCATGGGAGCTCTCTCGTGCATTGCTACGCGTGCTCGATGGCGGTGAAGAGGGAGACAAGATGAGGCAAAAGGCCGAGCGGCTACGAGACATTGCTGGGAAAGCAGGAGGACGCGTGAGGGCTTGTGAGACGATTATGGGCTTTTTGGAGGCTGATGAAGGTGGTGAGAGAGCAACGGGTTTAGGCGCTGTGAGTATTCTCTTTTCTCATGAATTCTCGAGTTGCTGCTATCATTTGCTAATTTGTTGCTGCAGCTGGGCAATTTAATGTTTTCCGAGTCGGCGCTCAAGTCGGGGTTGTTGTTTTGATTAGGATTGGGGAGTTGATATCATATCGTCGGTGGTAGTGTAAATTATGATGATGTGGTAATATTTTTTGCGTCGATGAGGCGGGTATGAATTGACGAATGCCTGTCTTTTATCAGTTTACTTCTGCGAGTAGATAGTGGGCTTCTTAGTCGACAACGATCTCAATAGCATTTAATCACAATCTATCCCCGCCATCTTCACCTCACCATTTCATAATTGAAATCCCCATTCACCTCCCCCCTCCCATTCATCAAAATCTTCGCACCCTCCAGATCATACTTCACACCACAACCACAACCCCAATCTCAACCCTCATATCACCACCCCCAATCGTCTCTCCGACACACAGGCATCCACCCTTTCTTCATGCCACGAACCATGGTATTGAGCTCGGTCGATTTGCATGTTTATGAATACCCTATCCCACTCGAAAAAAGCGTTCGGTTTATAGAGAAAATGGAAATAGCCCCTTCCTCCCCTCTCTTAACTCGACATATGTGGAATGGCCTGTTAAGATAGTGTTGCGATGGCGAAGGGTATGGCAATAAGTAACACGTAGCGAGGTACGTCTCTGCGCTGGTGATCTTGTTCTTCGGTTTAGTGAGCTCAAGGGCGCCTGCGGTAGGCGCGTTACTATGTATTTGCTTTTGCGTATTTCAGTGATACAGTAAGCCTTCCCAAACTCCCATTCCCCGATTACCACCTCCCAATCATTATCTCCCTCCTCTCATCTCGCAACCCTCACCCGCTCCTTTCTTCCCCCATCCCCCTCAACCCACTCCCCAACCCACTCCCAACTTTACCCAAAATAGGTACTTAACAACTATATCCACCCGTACAAAAATATCCGAACATCACTACTTCTTGCCCTTGCAGAAATCTCGTTTAGGACAGTGGAAAAAACTATAATACCCACAGGAGGGCGTTGCGAGTTATATTACACCCAACATCAAAAAAATACCACTGCACTTACACCTACCACTCCTCCCAAGGTACTAATCGACAAACCAACTCACCAACATAATTCCAGCCATCCAATCTCAGCACCCATACAAAAAAACAACCCACGAATCCCAAACCACCCTACCCCACCCATACAAATATAATCTCCAACCCGCGAACCCTCACATAAACAACAAACAGCGCACATCGCTCAAACATAAACATACAGTAACAAAAAAACCAACCAAACAAATCAAATAAATCAACCCCAATATCCATCCCACCATACCTCCGGGAAGGTAAGATGGAGCCAACACTGCAAGATACCTAGGCATCATGACTAAAGTAGGTACCGAACGGGACAGAGCATGGTCATGTGACCGCCCACCCCATCCTCATGTTCCCCTGAGTGCCATCCCACCCAGTTCGAAACGACAACCGCCAAGATGAAACAGAGAGGATCAAACCACCACGAAAATAGAACAGAACGACGTCAAATGAAATCAAGTCCGATAGTAAAGCAAAGGGAAATTCAAGTTCAGTAAAAAAAGAGCTCATTTTCCACCACCAATTCTTTCAACTCCTCCATCTAAAAAAAAGTAAGAAAACGCGCCTATGGGGTATATATACAAATATACTCGCTCCTTCGTAATCATACAATCCCCTTTCCGATTCCTCAGACAAAAAACCACGAATCTGAAAAATGTAGAAAAGGGGACCAAAAAGCAAAACAAATAACAATATTATATTCCTCATCCATCCAAGTTTCCTCCCCAACACCCACCCTAACCCTTCCCTCCATCCCCCCATCAATGACCCAAAACCTAAGTCGTAACCCTTGTTTATCAACAAAGACGAAAGAAAGAAACCCAATGAAATCTATACCAATCACACATCCCCACCAACAAGCCCACGCCATACCCCATCTTTTGTCACGCCCGCCATCTTCGCTATATTAAAAACAGCATCCGCGTCGTTGGTCATTGAAATTAATAAAAAAAACTGAACATCGCAACTCCTCTGCACAGCAGCGGCCCAATGGCGACCTTTGAAGAAAGATGGAAGATCAGCACGACGAAAGTTCAAACGCGAATGGATAAACGAATGTTGATGCCAAGCTGGCGAGCGAATGGTCGGCGTATGCTGTGCTGTAGAGATGTGCAACCGCAAGAATTCCGAAGTTTTTCATTCTATGTTGTGGGCGAGACGGGTGAGGAAGGAGTAGCTGGAAGAACAGTCTGAAGCACTAGCATCTAAAAGATAAAGTTTTTCCGTTGGGAGTTACCACTAGCTTGGGCTGTGCTGTTTACGGCTCCTGCTGGTGCTGATGCTGATCCGGTGCTTGCGGGTGATGCTACTGCGTTGTTCTTGCCACTCTTTGCAGTGCCGCTACTACCCTTGGCTGCTGTTGATGCGGTAGCTGCGGTTGAAGATGAGGCTTTTGCGGCACTTCCTGAGGCTCCTGAAGCAGCACCTGAGGCGGCATTGACGTTGGTAGTTCCTCCATTGGCGGCGACAGTGAACTTGGTGCAATCATCTTGAGCTCCACGTTGAGCGACAGGCATCAAGACAGATTGATGGTTGGATGAGGATGCCATGGTGCATACACGGTAGTTTCCTGCTGGTAGTCCACCAGTAACGACAGCCTGGAGAAGACCTTGTCCATTACCAGCATCATCAATACCCTTGAAGAAAGCAAACTGAGTTGCGTCCAATGCGGTTGTTGGGTTCAAGGAGTTTCCCATATCCTGAATTGTTATGTGGGTGTGTCCAATGACTTTTCCATCAGAAGAGAGGGTTTGTGGTGCAGCGTAGTAGGTGGCATCGGCGTTGGTGAAGACACCAGCTACGAGGTTGGAGGTTTGGACACTGACGTTGAAGGTGGTCTCGGCTGAGACTACCCCTCCGGCTTGTGGGAAAGTGAGGATGGAAGATACCATGTTGGCCTTGGCTGGGATATCACCCATGGCTATTTGGAATTAGCAAAAGATCTCTAAGCAGACATACCAGCCATCAACTTACTGATTCCGTTACATGAACCAGTGGTCACTTGAAGACCGTTGGTGAGAAGCTTGCCAGCACAGTTGTTGATGAAGTTGTTGGACGAGACATCCGACGCGGTCTGTCCTGCTGCTTGAGCCCCATTTACAGCGCCATTGTTGAGCGAACCTGTCTGTACTGCATTGGCAGCCAATGCTGTTGCTGAGGCATCGCCGTTGGCGGCGGCGGCAGCGGCACGCTTGTACTGAGCGAGATTGTTCAAGTCAATTGCTCCAGCGTTGACAAGGCTAGTTGAGGCCAAAAGAACCAGGGTGAGAGCTTGAGAGAACATCTTGACTATTGTTATGAATCTGAATTTGATGGGAAAATAATAATGCGAGGGTATAAAGGTTGAAATTGGTCCTGCCGGTTATAATAAGTTGAATGCGAGAATTGAAAAACGACCCAGTCGATTAAGAAAAGAATGTAATGGGCAAACTAAAGTGGATGGTGTATACCAAGGGAATGTAGATGAAAACAATGGATGATGTGGAGGAGAAATGGGCTGAGAGGTGGAGATGCCTTCTTATATGGCTTGGCTCCTGGAGCAGATGTGGGTGGTAGCCGTGTGCCAGCCATCAGATAGTAGGAGATTAAGCAGGTAACAGGGCAGGTAACAGAGCAGAGCGGTTTTTCCTGTTGCAGATCATGACAGGGACGAGGGGTAGATGTTCCCCCTCCTGGACGTTCCTAGACGTTCGGCCCCGTCGATAGCAACGGTACTGTATGTATCTGGGTCTCATCGTAGTCCTCAGCCTCGGGTGCTGGTACTGGCTTGGAGCTGGTGCTTCAGTTCGTTGGTGGTAGCCAGTTTCAGTGCAGGATGGGAGGGGATGGGAGTAAGCATGGGGAGCATCTCAAGCATGGGACGGCCATGGGATGGCGCACAGCAGGAACTCGAGGTACCGTGCGGTACCAGCGACTAAACACTGTGCGCCGCCTCCCGAGAGAGGCGAGAAGAGGATGTGCGTATGGCGTTCTGTGTGTATCTTCCGCATTCTCGTCGTCCCGGGCACGGGGTACTTGACGCCGGCGATACAAGCGAGTGACTTCCCATGCCCATTCCATGTCCTTGGGGATCGAAGTCCCGTGTAGTGGGTCTGGAACGGGGACTTGAAGGCTTGAAGGAGGATCAATGCTTGTCTCATGCCCTATTGGGATGAAGAAGCCTGGAAGACGCTCTGTAGGCCCAAGCTCGAATCGATGAGGCCCTCGTGCGCGTCCAATCACAAGGGCCGGCGTGTAGGTAAGCTCGAGGCAAGTCGAGGCAAGCTTCTGCTGGAACTTGGGATGTCGAGGATCCTGCAAATCTGGTGTAGCAGAAGTAGAAATCCTACAAGGAAAAGACCTGATACGCGGGGTTGGGGCGAGAAGGACGGCGGGCCTCCCATCCGAACGCTGCAATGCCAAGCAGATGCGCGAACCCCCAAGGCGCTTACTCCCGCACGCCGAGAACCCCGAAAAGCTGCTGGAGATGTTGCGCTTAGAGATGGCCAACCACAGTAAAAATCAGATGATAGCGGCAAACTGCGCGCCTCGCTATACTCATACTCACTTCAATTCATCCATCTGATCTTTTGCACTTAAACGCGTTCAATTAACCATAACTCACTTCCCACAAATCTTTCTCCACCGAGCCTCACTGCCCCGCCTATTCCCCGTTCGAGTGGCCATGACCCCTGTTCATCTGATCTCAGCCGCCTAACTCTCGGTCTGAGCTTCTCGCTCTGCTTGCTGTCACTGTCTCGAGTTCGGCCGATGAAACGTCAGAGGTCGGACGACAGCAATCCCATAACCGCCAAACACTAGCCGGAGAAACAGGAGCCCGGTGAATTTCAAGTCGAGGAGAGGCGGTTGCCATGCGTTTGTGATGCTCATGCCAGACATCGTCATCATTGGTGCAATTGGTCTAAAGTCAACTATGAGACGTTGTTGTTTCGCCAGAATTAAGGGCTTCAAGTCGCCATCACTGTTCATCGCCCCAATTCTCAGGCTTAGACTACCGGTACTCTCCATGATTCCATGATCTCCATGTCAAAGAAGCTTATCTTGAATTTTAACTGATGGGGCTCGATTTAACGCCTAAAAGTGTCGTACGACGACATGTTCGGACGAGTAGCGGGAGTGCGTAGAAAGAAAATACAAAAGGATACTTGCCTCTCCGAGTCTACCAACACCTAATCGTTCTCCATGATGTGTTTAACAACCGGAGGCGCAAAATTCCGAAGCTGATCATACTCGGCCAGTGAAGATATTCTCACCATCATATCAACGTCCTGTACGATCCGTATAGCTGGACAAACGCCTTGCCAAGCTGGCCAAGTTATCCCCCACAATGATCTTTTGGAAGGTCCGTTGAGATCATCATTGACCGTCTCCGGTGTTTGTTTATTCATGTATTCTGGGTTCTGTTCAAGATGTGCGCTTGGCAGTAAACAGTAGTGGATCTTGATATCAAGCACAGATGGCCAAGAATTGAGAGTTCGGTTGAAGATGTTCAGATGGTTTGCCAGGCGAACATCAGGCTTGGCCTGGGGAAAGGATTCGAAAGAATACTTGGCGTTTTGTCGGAGCCGGTCTACGATTATCCGACAGTCACGAGTCAATCTGTCACATGATATCCGCCCTTGACGAAACGGGACTAGTGCATAAAATTATTAGCTGCCCAGCCTGCTCGGTGATGTCCTTGAGACGGGTCGAAAAAAGAGGGAGCATAAACACCAAACCATCCACCAACCAATAACCGCCTATAATCCTCCATCTACCGCCCGCTGTTTCGCACACTAGGCCTGCCATTCAATCTTGACGAACTGTAATCCCGGTGTCAATTGTCGCGGGAAGTGGGAAGGGTAGAGGGTTGCAGGTGTCAGAGCGAAAGGGAGACAGAAATCAACAGCCATGACGATGGATACGACAAGAGACCCATGTCCATGGGTGGCTTTGAATGATTTTGGAGGTGCCTTTTGTATGGGAGTAAGCTCCCCCTCCTCTACCCATCTCGAAACCCTCCTATACTCACATCCAACTCGCGCCTCATTCCCGCCAGCCTTGCGCCAGCTTCCGACACATCCACTGACAAGTATCTCTACGTAGGGCATTGGAGGAGCAGTATGGCATGGAGTGAAGGGATTCCGGAACTCTCCTTATGGTGAACGAAGAATTGGAGCTCTCACTGCCATCAAGGCACGCGCGCCAGTATTAGGAGGAAACTTTGGAGTTTGGGGGGGTCTATTTTCAACATTTGATTGTGCAGTAAAGGGGATAAGGCACAAGGAAGATCCATATAATGCCAGTACGTTTATGCCGTCGGATTTCAATGGGACTGGTTGATTTAGGAGGAAGCAAAGGCTAACGAGGATGTAGTTATCGCGGGTTTCTTTACTGGAGGAGCTCTAGCTGTTCGAGGAGGGTTTAAAGCAGCAAGAAACTCAGCCATTGGATGCGCGTGTTTACTGGCAGTTATTGAAGGTGTCGGAATCGGATTCCAAAGGATGATGGCAGAGAATACTCGATTGGAGGTAACTTGGACCCCTTCCTTTTTGCCTGCTTGGATCTCGAAACTAACAACCATTTTCAAGGTACCTCAACCTCCACCACCCTCAGAAACCGGCGGTACCGGATTCCCAGCTCTTGCATAATGCCCTCTGAACGAAACATCTACCCTCCCATATCGTCCGCCCTCCACGATACTCGCAAGCACAAACTCTACTCTTTCTGTCCTTTGCCAAGCGAGGCACGGACTGTTGTATTCTCTTTCAGGCTATCATAGACGAGTGGCGCCTCTTCTTTTTATTCACAATGTTGTGTTGCATAGCTGGGATGGTGGGTTCGGGTGTACATGTAGAAGCTCAATACATCCTCAGCACGGCGCTGCGGAAATTGACGGATGAAAATAATACAAGAAATCTTGCAAGCTCGTTTCCTATTTACGTACATGTTTTCTGTTTCCTTTCGATACTGTTGTTTGGGAGAGATACAAAACAGGCTCGTAACGTAATCCTCGAGGACGGGAAACGATGGGCTATATATCACGTTTTGTCATTGATCCTCGAGGACCTGGCGAAGCGACGATGAAGCGAAAACATAAGCATGTCACGTTCCTCTCTTCGATCCTCGAGGAAGCGGCAGCTTTTTGTCACGTTTTCCCTTTCTCCTTTCGGGTTGTGTTCTGCTTGCTTACTATTTCGTACCGGGCAGGGTGTAGGAGTGCATATCGCATGTGAAACTTGACACTGCATTTTTGGGCGCGCGCCAGAACATCCATCCTCTTTCTCGCTTATGCCGTTTGGTTTGTGTGTCACTATAGTGAGTTGGGATGAGTTAGGGTTGATGGGTTAGTGGTGGATGGATGGCTGGCACGTGTTTTTGAGTTTTATGTGGTGCCCGCTGGTGAAGAGGATGTTTGGTGTGGTGGGTGAGGTGAGGTGAGGGGAGGGGAGGGGAGGTGAGGGAGGGGGGTTTATGCTTAGATTGGATGGGATGGAAGGGGGGAAGATTAGATGAAAAGACGATTCGTGCTCTTCAAGTTATGCAAGGTGAGAGATTCTTGCTAGTGCCTTGTTTAGCAGGATACCGTTTAAGGAGAGATGTATTGTACCAAGACATACAAGAGGGGGGAAGGTATGAGGCCTATTTTTTCACTGTTATGTATCTTCACTTCAATCGTCGCTTGGTTTATTCATTTGAAAACGTAATCTTGTACGTTGTCGGGATTCCTTACGTATTATTCGTTCATTTCTGATCCATCCTTATATTTGGATCTCCTTTTCTTTTTGTCATGAAGATATTGGCGCCAAATCGTTTATTAGGTTCTCAAAAGATGTGCTATTGAAGCAATTGCTAAATACTACTCTTACTCTAATCCACACTCTCTTCCTGCACTTAATAATAGGGTTTTCTATCATATGATTTGCTCATTCATTAATTCATTTACCACCCATCTTACTAACAAATCCATTAACCCAATTTCTCCAACTTCGCATCTAGCACTTTTGCAGCGTCAATACCGGTACTCTCATTGAAAGGCGATTATATCTTTCAAAGTCTGTAATAAAATAGATTCAATATTACTTCCATTCTCTGAATATTCCTTTTTCCAAGTTCATAGTCTCGGCCATTATTTCACGTACATCCATCTCCTTACAATCACCATCTAAGAAAAACAGTGACATTTAAGAATTGGGAATAGGCCAAAAATAAAAGTCACAGCCGCGCATTCCCATGCCTGTTTAGAACTTGAACTCCAATTAGTCCACTGCTTACTAAGAAGTACAGATCCAGCTTATGTTCCACGGCAGCACGGCCTGACTCCTCACCGGACAGCACCCCTCTTCCATAAAAATCGCCATGTACTTCACCATATTACAAGTGCCAAGCACACCTCTCACGTCTCTCACAAAAGCAGTTAAGAACATCTTGAATTCCCCTCATCCAACCCCATGTCGTCATCCCCCCGCGTCCTCATAATCGGCTGCGGCATCGCCGGTCCAGTCCTAGCTCTCCTCCTCGCGAAAAAAGGCTACAAACCTGTAGTTCTTGAGAAAGTAAAGGAATTAGGCGATGCAGGGGCGAGTTTGATGATGATGCCGAATGGGTATAATAAATCCCGCCTTTGATCAAAAATCAAATTCATATGACTAACCTTCTCAGTCTCAAAGTCCTCTCCCTCCTCTCCCCCCTCGACAAAACAGTAACAAACTCCTCACCCCACCTCGCTGAATTCCGCGATCTCACAACCCATGGCAAACCCCTCGGAATCTCCCAGCTTCCAGCAAGTTTTGAGGAGAGATATGGTCAACCTGGTTGCGGCGTGAAACGGGCGGAGTTGAATTTGACGTTGAAGAATGCGTTGATTGAGGCTGGGGTTGAGATTCGTGAGGGCTGGAAATTGAGGGATATAGAGGAGGGTGAGGGGGGTGTAGTTGCGGTTTCTGAGGGTGGTGAGAGGGTTGAGGGGGAGATTTTGGTTGGGTGTGATGGGATTAAGGCTCGGTCGAGGGAAGTGCTTTTGGGGATGCATGGGAGGGGGAGAGAGGAGGTTGATTATACTGGGCTGGTGCAGGTGTGTTTCTAACTTTCTGAGAAATTGATTTTGTGACAAGTGCTGATGAGGGGAAATATTTTGACAGCGGGGATGTCACTAACTCCACCATCACTTCAATCACGTCCAGCAGCCATCACAAACTTCTATGGTCCAGCATCACATATGATCGCCTACCAAGTCTCGCCTACCACCACCTCCTGGGCTATCACTCAAAAAGATACAACTGAAGCCAAAGAAACTTGGAGAATTTACTCACCTTCAGAAACGGCTGCTGCACGAGACCAGCTCTTAAATGAGCTTAAAGAGTGGGATAGTACGGTTCTAGAGCTCATTGGAGGTGTTCAGAGGATCATCAAATACGGATTGTACGATCGTCCTGGGCTGGAGTCGAAATTTTGGAGTAGTCCGAAGGGACGATGTGTGCTTATTGGAGATGCAGCTCATCCCACGAGTCCACATCTGGGACAAGGTGCGAATCAAGCATTGTAAGTCTCCCTCGTCCCAATAATCCCTCTCTAACCTCATTCTAATGACTTCAAAAAGAGAGGATTGCTTCCATCTCTCCCATCTTCTCCCAGACATCTCACCTGAGCACAACACTGCCACCCTCCCATTCAACCCCGCTCCAGTATTTCAGGCTTTTGCGGAGCTTCGACAGCCAAGGACAGCAGCACTTGTCAAAGGTGCAAGAGCGGCGGGGAATCGACGAGTTGTAGGTGCGGATGCGGAATCTCGCAGGTCGCGGGATGAGGAGGTTAAAAAAAGTTGGAAGGATGAAGAGGTGTTGGTGAAGAAATGGGATTCTCTGCTCGCTGGACCGGTTGGGTTGGAAAGACGGACATGATCGGTTAGCCTCCTCAATTATATGGGGGTCTCTCGGGAAATCTCGGGAAATTGGGAAAGTTAAGCGAGCTGCGGAAAGGGGGTTCTGGTAGGACTTTTTCTCGGCAAAAGTACTTTGTCATTCTTATAACTCACGAACTCTCCAGCCATTTGACAATTTAACAATTTAACAACCAAGGATACCAATTTGGTGACGATTCGACTTATATTTATTTTAAAAATACATAAGATGGAACTCCGAGAATTCCAGCCCAAAACTTGCGAAAGCTATGAGGAGAAATAGTCTAAGTTCGTGTAGAATAATATTAGATTCACTTCTTTATCGCCTCATCCTGATTCTTGACAAGGAAACACCCGAAAGAGACTACATTTATGTCGGTATCTACTGGATACCGCCGTATTGCTAGGCACATGATCTCACTCATATGAGGTCCAATGCTGGTTGCAAATTAACTTGCAATACTAGATTCTGGTTCATGCCTAATAGGAAGGAAGGCTTAAGGCGTTCCTGGCATACTCATACTGCTAGCTCGTGGCCCGTGCTTACTAGCACCGACCATGTACCTACAATTTAAAGCCAAATAATAGCCCTGTTTTGCAGGTTTCACATAACTGTAGATTTCGTAACAACACCTACATAGAAAACGATTTGGAGACAATCAAGACAAACAACTAGTTCTAAATGCAAGATCATAATACCTTACGCGAGATTATGGTAAGTGCGAGGTTAGATTCTTGCATGGTGTGGGATAAAGAGGCTACGAAGGGTTGGGTAAATGAAAATACATTGATAACGAAATAGAATTCTTTGCTTATAGACCCTTTTTGACATGATCTCATGATCGTCACTTATTCATATTAGTATGTTCCGGACCTTTCCTACTTATGCTTCTAAGTTCTAGCTCTAATATGGTAATTGCCGTCATATGAACTGCAGTTTTACGATCATTTGATGTAAGATGCTTCTTAGAAGGTGATAGGCCCGGCTGCCCCTGATTGAATCGGCGGGGGTATCCTATTACGGGTTCCTGTTATAGATCATGTGGAGCGACGCGTCACGGGCAGCATATAGGGCTCGAAAATGTTCTTTGCTCGAAAGATGCTTGGAAATAGTTACCGCTTAAAGAACATGATTTGTCTAGCCGCATGAGCGTCTGATCTCAGGCCCACATCAGCCTTCCAACGGAAAATACCACATAGGATTACTAGTGAATCCATCTTGATACTATTTGGGCTGTGAAATACTCTTATCGTTCTTGTTTCAACCTTCGGTTGCCATATTGAATACCGATGATTGATCTGTCATTTTCACTCCATTCGCAGTATCCATGTGATAATAAGATAGATATGCATGACTTTTGCTGTAAAGTAGAGTAGTTGAAGTCCTCCAGTGCCAGAACTTACTTACTCCCCCTCCCCCCCGGAATCATGGTTCCCGCCCTAGAACCAACATACCACCACACCACTACATCGGGCTCTATTTAGCCAGGCAATCGGACTAGAGTAGTGGGGGAAATTGGCCGAAAGAAGTGCCTGTTTCCGACCGTGCATCATGACTGGTTGCTCTAAAGATTTCATCTGCCGATATATGCGCGATGCTGGGTACTGTAGCGCTAATGCTGGGCTGTGCAATCCTGAATCATATGCTGTGAGATCTCGCGTTATCTTTTCTTGACAACAACCAATAATATTGGGTGTCGGCGAAATCCAGTGTTATGAGTAAGCTAGTACTTATTGAATAGTGATAGATCTGGTTGAAAGTGAGCGTTCTGAATTAAGGTAACCCACGTGCATTAAACTCTAGTCGGAACTCGGGCAAAAGTTGTGTGTCATGTGACAAGAGAGAACGGAGAAACAAATTTTTTTAATAGGAGTAACGAAGCTCCTGCAAGTCTATGCAAGGGTCGCCTAGAGAATCACCTCCGCCCCCTTCTTCCCCAGCAAGAACAGGCAATCACATCCGGACGCCCGTTTTTTGGATGAAACCCACCCATCAGCGCCCGCTTTTTAAATTAAATTCATGCCCAACTCCCAGCCTCGTACTTCGTACAACCACAGCAACGAACTTCTTGGTCGATGATCGATCATTATACGCAATCATGGCCGCCAGATTCTACTTCCAAAGTTGTGTCAGGATCTTGTTGGACTATCTCAGAAACATGGCAAGATCAATACTACAACTTCATCTATCCTCTGGCTCTGCTGTCTTCTCCGATGCAGCGGGCATCATTCCTTTGGCTTGTCACCTTGCAAGCCCTCGATATGCATATCACTTAGTCGGCGAAGTGGCCTTGAACCATCGGATTTCGGTTTCGATGTTCCCACGTCTAGGTGTTCTGAAAAACGTTGCAAATCTACTGCTGGAAGGTTCTGGATACTTCGACAACGTGGGCTCTTTAGGTATTCAGGAGGTGTGGGATGTCAACTGGGGAAGCACTTTTCCTTGCGCGAATGGAGCAGCTTGCAATATCATCACGTCTTATGCCATTCAAGAATCGACAAGCGGAGCACAGTTGCTAAAACAGCCTCGAGTTAGCTCTAACGAGAACTTACCATCAAGACCGCAAGGACCAGAGCATGTTGAGCAATCCTTAAGAGAAGGCCTTTCGATTGTTGAATCCAAGTCATCTAGCGAATCATCCCCTAAACGAAGCGTCGAAGTCCCAAACAGAAACGAATCACTACGGAAAGACAACGGCCAAGATACTAGCAGTTCGAGTACCAAGTTCTATCGAGGCCAGGAACTTCACGTTTTGCGAGTCATAAGAAAACAACCAATTCATACACTTTACGAAAGATTTGTGGAGTCTGCATATGCTCACAATTTGGCTCTCTTCGTGTTCGCCATAGCGAGCGCTGCAATGGCCTTCTTCCACCTCTACGCTACTACAGCAGCCCTCATAATAGGTCTCCTCTCCAAGCTAGCCTGTCGTTTTACACACATTCAAAAACCGCCATCTTTCTTTGAAAACAACGAGAAGCACGACGCATGCATGCTTGTTGCGGCTCATAGGAATGCTAAAAAATGGTATCTTTATACTGGCGACCGTGGTGTTGTAGACCACCTTCTTAATAAAGATATGGTTCAACTTGAATCGCAAAGCTTATTTCTATCGAGCTTTTTCCGGCTTGCACATATTTCGCAAATTATTGCCATGACCTTTGCAGCTTCACATAAGGGTTGGGATGGTGGGGTAATGGTGGGGCTGATGCTGTTTTCTTGGTTAATCGATTGGCAATTCGGAGAAAGATACCTTGCCAAAAGGTGGCTTGACAAACATGGAGTAGCCATTGAGGCGAAGTCATTTCATTTTCAACGTCGGACTGAAATGATATGCGCAATTCAAAAGCTCAGTGGAAGCGGTGTTACTCGGTGGATGGATGATATAATTGTCCCGAGCTTAAGGCGAGATACTCTTTTGAGAAATCTTGGACAATCAGCCTCAAGAATGGTGGGAGGCGTTGAGGAAGTTCTTGGTCCACTTGAAAAGGAACTAATTGCGGAGCAAAGCTTACGGGTGAAGCAGGCTGTGACACAGATACTTGCTTCCTTCGAGGTCTGCGAGACTGCTTGATCGATGTACTCACATTTTTTCCATTGCCTCTCCTTATTACCCGTTAATTTTGCCTCGTTCCTCTTTATTCAGGTAATACTGCTTTCATTTCTCGGGCTTCTATTATTTGTCGTTCTTAGGTACTTTAATTATATGCACTGCTATCCTGTAGGCGTTCTGGGAGGCAATTTTTACATGAAGGCTGAAAAGCAAACTCTGGTATGTGTATGCAGGTGCCTTCATTTCTGCTGAGCGCTGATCATTATAGTTATACTGTGGCCCCTAAGACTTCTTTCCTTGTCCCAATCTCATTGGAGCAAGAGAGTGAGGCGAGCGAAGGTGTGCTGACTGCAGAGCGGCCTTTTCTGCAATGCTACCTTTCCAGTAAGGCTTTTTTGATGAAATTCTACCTTCGTATACCTTCATTGAATATGATGGGGCTCAGTATGGCCACGACAGTTGCAGCTTCTCAACTGCAGCCAGCTAGCCCAACAACCTTTTGCCGCACAGCCCCTTCAACTAGTCGAGGAATTTCCGCCTATTTTCCAGTCCTTCTAGATATATTAGGCACAAGTATTACCCCCCAATGGACGTCTATGCATACTCATGAGCCCCATACTAATTGGAACCTTAGCCCCTACCTTCGACCGAGAGTTATAAAGGCAAGCAACTCCACATACACAATCTACTCCTGAAATACACCAAATAATACCTCATCACTAGCAAAAAAGGCTAGCAATCGTTGATATGCCGCTTACCGGTAACGTAGCTCCAGGTAGCGCACACCCGATTATTGCGTCTCCACTCGAGAACTCTGCAGATATGGCTGTCAGAGCTGCCCACCAAGCCACAGGCTTACTGGAACAAATTGAGCACTACGTTAGGAACTCCCTAGATGCGGTTTTCGGCGTTTCAAACACTAGCAGAGAGAAAATGGGCTCTGGTTGCAAGTCTTGGACGGCCTCGCTCACCGATTTCATGGAATTCAAGGATGAATTACAGGCAAATGAATTTCCCCTGTGAGTACTGTACGTCCAAACTATCATGTAGAGGCTTCTAATAATTTATTAAGAGGGCTGGGGATATTGATCGACGACGCCTGTGACATGCTCTACGAGGTCGTGTCTCCAAGCGACGATCGAAATTCGGGAATGGAATCCCTTTTCGGGGGCTTAAATAAAGCCTATACAATACTCATGCCGGTCGATATCGATTCCGAAACCAAGACTAGACTGTACAAATCTTCCATCGACTATGGCAAGACCGTTTCTGAACTCTTGGCCAGGCTCCCAGACACACCTCGAGAACTTCCCAACCATCTAGTAGATCCTCTGAGATCCCTAAAAAATACTCTGCCATGCCTACTGGTTGATAAAACGAAAGACTTGGAGTGGAAGAATCTCCAGATAGTTCAAAGTCCATCCTCCCGAGACATCCACCTTGCCTCGCTTCAGGCTTTGCAGCCCGAGGAAGAGCTGAAGCCAAATACTCTGCATTACGTCAATGCCACCGCTCATCTGATAAACGAAGTTTTCAGGCGGCAACAACGGGCAAGTCAATCGAAAAATGACAGCGAGAATCGCAGAAACAACTGGCTAGTGATACTCATTTTCCTTTGGGCATCCTGGCAACGTTCCACCATGCTTCACTTACACAGCATTCTTGACACAAACCTACAAATTGGCTACAATCCAACTGCTCAAGCAAAACTTCTCAACCTTCAGAGAATAGACTTGTGGCAAAATGGGGGCGAAGTTGCATCCCACCAGGGAAAGCCAGAAGACATATGCAACTGGGCCTGGACAGTGATTCGACATGACCCTGCGCATGTCACACAAGACTTCCGATACTTCCTGGAGGTATACAGCAAACATGCCAAAAATGTTGGAAGATGTATTGGAAACTACTCCTGCAATGGATTATCTCCTTACTTTTGCCGAAGGTCGAAGAACGGCCAGCTCTCTCATCGATACCATGCCTCCAGTTGTCCAACGAAGTGCGACTTGATTAAATGGGACAAGAAATCATTTTATTCTGATGATATTGTTGTCGAAGTTAAAAGCTCTGATTGTAATTCTGAGAGCTTCGATGAGGAATCTGCTTACTCTGCTACTTCTGCCAGGGCAGTGACCTTGGACCTGGACGCGGAATCCCTTCAGTACGGGCCAATATCACGACGGACAGTCGCATTCACGCATGTCACAGCTCATGGACGTGAGGGAAATCCAGATGACGGGCTACCCCGTTGCTGGCATAAAGAGTGTGCAAATATCGCATCAGGGCTTGGTGGCGACTCCTATTGGATTGACAACAGCTGCATTCCAAAGGAAGACAAGCCACGGCGGAAAGCAATAATTGATCAGATGAATGACATATACTCCACAAGTAAGGCGGTCGTCATACTCGATAAAGATCTCTGGGAGGATATAGAAATTTCAGAAAATCTTGATGTCGAAAGCATGGATACGATAAGCCTACCGGAAGCAGCTCAGAGCGACCTCAAACTCCTAGAGCTAGTTTTGGCTCGATTCATTGTATCTGATTGGAATCTCCGAGCTTGGCCATTGCTAGAGGGCATCCGCGGGAAGCAAAATCTGCATTTACTCCTTACAGACAAGGTCGCTTCGTTATCATCAATTCTCAAGGTCCTTTCAAGGCATGCACGACTTGACATGGCAATATTGGGTTTGAGTCTCCGTCATCTACTTCCTTGGAAGCCGCCGAAGGAATTGAATTTTGCTCATTTAAACCCCCGATATGCCCCAACCTGGGAAGCGGCTAAGCTCCTCAGTTTTCGGTCAGCACGGCGGTACGGTGATCGTCGAATCCTTCAAACTCTCCTAGAAGGCAAAATCCCCTCTTCCTTCAGTGGTTCTCAATCATATCGAAGAAGCAATGCATTTACCTGGCTACAGAACGCGGTGACTCTAGCTGAAGTAGTCAAAAACGACTGGCTGACCACGCCAAATCTGAGCCGCGGCGGACGAGCAAAACCTATCCTGGTGATTGGAGCCTTGCCAGATCAGGTATTTACAGTTCCGGAAAATGAAGAAGAACGGGATTCCACTGAAGACATAATAAGCTGGGCCCCAGTGCTACCTTATACACGTCTCTCCCTTGGCACTTCTCATTTACGGTTGTTTATCAACACCAGCCCACGCCAGTCCCGTACGGAAGACAGGCCAGCATTTCCAAACATTTCTCATGTCATGGTCAGTTGGAGTATGCTGAGGTTTCACAGCGGCGAAGCTGAAACAATGGTACTTGCACAGCCACCTTCCGTGCGTAATGCACTATTGCAGCACAAGTCGAATTATCAGGAACTGATGATACTTTTTCCAAATAGCCATGCTGGAAACTTGGAATCGACTCGAGTTGGAGTATGCGGATTTGAAGGCCCCCCTCCTGCGGACGATAAGAAGTTCATCAATGACAATTTCTGGACTTGGCTGGGTATTCTGGACTGGAATCTTGAAACCCCACCAGAGCAATGCCTATTACAGCATGTTATATTTCTGCCACAAGAAGATGAAAATGAGCGGTACGAACCTCTGGCCATACCTGCAAATGTTACTCGAGCTATTCGTAGGAATGACTTTCATGCCATTTTTGAGAATAGAATTGAGAAGTTGCAACCATTCGACAGTTTTCAATTGCAACGAAGGCCAAGTGCCGGAGAGCCGGAGGAGGAACTCACTTCGAACCTGTCAACCCAGGGGCTGAAGTATAAATCGGTGACAATTCATCATTGCCTTAAAGACGATATGATCTGGACGGAGGTGCATGGGCCTGAGTGGAAAGAGTTCGTCGAAAGAGACAATCTCAAGGGTTATGTCACCGTGAGTTGTAGTTACTATCTTGAAGATTGATACTGACTTATATCTCAGGATGTGAAAAATATACACAGACTAGTTTCCGTTCTGGAAGATCTTATACAATTGCCGTACAATTTATTCAAGATGCAGGCAGCTAATGCGGAATTTTGTCAGATAATGGACCTGGCATGCACGTTGAAGGAGGTTTGGCAAGATGAGTATATTGCAGGCGAGGGAAAAAAGCATGAGCATGATGCATACCCACGTACGCCTTTTCTACAGTCTATCGAAAAAATGCAGGACAGTAATCCCGCAATCAAGGAATGCCATGGACGCCTCATGGACTTCTTCTCCGCACATGGGACACGGTATGGCTCGGAACAGAAATCCGATCAAGTCGACGAGGTACTTGACACTCTGCTTATATCGATCCTTCATTTAAAGCATCGAACCGAAAATCGACGGGTGCAAATGCAAGAATGTCTTCGCTACTGGTTTCAATTGAAAGCGGCATTGACGAAACAGTCAACGACCCCTAAGTCTTCGGCACAAGGCTACACAGATGATGTGAAAAATCTATTCGACCCAGTCAGTATCATTCTACTTTCCAAATGCAAAAGACGGGACCGAGAGACGCGGCGGCTTGGCGCTAAAGTTCAGCAATGGATGAAGGGGAATGACGGACCCGATGAAGCTCTTAAAGTCATCATGACACGCTGTAGTGCGTTGATTGATGTCTTGTTGGATTTGGAAATTTTGAGTGCAGAGCCTACCAAACCTCGATAAGTGTTTCATCTGGCTGTATCGATATCTCAAGTTTCCGCTCACGGCTTACAGAACTGCCCTGCGAGAGGAAATTAAACCATTTCACAGTACCATTCACAAAAAAAAACACCAGTCAAATCAGATTGGACGAAAACAATCAGAGACTCTAAATTCATGCTCACTAAATGGTACTCCGGAAATATGTATAAACTACAGCAACACCTGCGAGCTTCCGGTCTGGGTCCCCAATTTCCAATATCGAGAAAGAAAGGACAGAAATGGTACTCATATACCGAGCGAGGAAGATAGCGAGCAAAACTTGCGCACTACCTCAGGACTTCCTTGAAGGCTTCATTATCCCCCGTCGTCGAAACCTCTCAGATCTTGGCGGAATATGATCATAAATAGACAGCTCGCCTTCCACGTTATACGACGTCTTTTCCGAAATCCCCTCTGTCAGTGCCACATAGTTTGAGGGCTCTACCTTTCCCCCAGTCTCCTTCGAAATGTTTGCTGATAGTCCCAACTCACTTGATGAACTCTTGAATTCATCTTTACTGATATTCCCGCTTCTTTTCTTGAATGTCTGCGAAATCCAACCTCCAGTTTGGCTCAACACCTTTGTCGGCCCCATTATCCACTTCTGCAAAAGCTTCCTGACCTCAGCATAACGAAACATCGTATCCGGAGTCTTTCTCGCAAAGTCTGTGGCCATTTTACACTTCTGTTCTTCTTGGGTGTCCTGCTTGTTTTTCTCAAGGTTATCCTCACTCGTAGGAACGCGCCTGATGCGATTAATGTCGGATCGTACTTTGAGCGGTGGCAGTTGAGCAGATATATCTTTTGACTTGTTGTTTTTCTTCAGAGTTAGCTTCGGTAACTTGGAAATATAAATATGTTCGAGCAATTCCCCGTTCTGTCCTGTCGTTACGTTGGCCTCGCTAAATTCAACCTCGTGGATGGATGTGCCTCGGCGGCCCCAGACCTCATCGATTGGTACGAGGCTGCTCGTGGTCATTATCAGGACGCGGTCTTCGTTGAATGTGATCCCTATTCCATTTTTCTGTTAGCGCTTGTTTTGAAAGTCTGTTGTGGTGGTATGTCTGTCCTACCCTCGATGATCTCCAAGAGCCTCATAAGCAAGATCCCTTTTCTTGCCTCCTGAGACCGCTGACCTGTTTCCCTAGGCGAGAGATCGATTCCTTCGACGAAGACCAAACACCGGTTGGGTAAATTCTTGAGGTGTGTGGCTAAGTCATCCTCTGTGAGTTTCTGATCGGAAAATGCGATATGCAAAAACTCTAACTGGAAATGGCCAGCCAGAGCTGAGGCAAGCGACATCTTTCCTGTGACATCCGGTCCATGGAGCAAATACTTGTTGGAGGCAGACCTGGAGACGAACCGTGGAAAGTATCGGTAAGTGGCTGAAGCTGTCAGCCATTGAAGCAAGTGGGCACCGATGCTCTTGGTCTTCATGGTGGTGACCCATTTCGCCCACAAACGGCGGGTGAGACTCCACAACTCAAGTCCCACGATATTGAAGACGAAAACAATCCCAAAGGTACAAAGGATGGCTCCAACGACACGGAGGTTGTTTAGGATTGTGAATACGGCAGAAATCGTTGAAAAATGGGTTGTCGCCGTGCCAAATGGGAAATCCATGTTTGTTTGACGTGCTGGTCGTGACCAGGGAACATCAACAGGAGGAGAAGTGCGGAGAATGAGAATTATGGAGAGCAAAAGGTCCCAACTATTCCCGACAAGGTTGAAAAATCCCTCAACTTCGTTGAAAACCGAATCTTTGAATTGCGTTGACAGCTTGCCTTTGGGCGGTCTTCACGTTGGTGAGATATGTTTCGAAATATGTTTCGTCGTTGACGGTGGCGTCGGCGTTCACTTACCATGCCTGAAACGGGGGGTTGGGGGGGAACGTACGTTTCAAGTGCAAAAGCACAACGACACGGGACCGTTCTTAAATAATTCGGTCTGTTGTGGGAAACTTTCTGATGAGAATTTTTTTAGGCGTTGACATTACAAAAATCATATTTTTTATATACTCATTTAATGCAATGCTATTTACAACAAGGTCGCAGAAAAATAACTTTCGATCCAGTGGGCGATGTAGTGAAGTGCAGGGAAACTGGGTACGATGTGTGCTATAGAAGGGTTCAGATAGAGCAAAGGCATTTTTGGCTCAGTTCCCCCAGAACTTGCTGAGTCTTCACTGACACATCAACAGAGGGATGCAGCCCAATCTTACCGGAGGTCGGCTTCGCCTAAGAGGAGCTTACTGGCGTTTTGCCCATTTGTTCTGCGAGACGAGCGACATTTCAGCATGCTACTACCGTAGAATCTCTTGTTATTCACAAAAGTAGAGGTGTAAAACTGTGCCACAGGGTTTATGAGAATAGAAGAGCTAGAATCCAGCGACTTCAACACTGCGATGCTCTCTGCGCTATGCTCCTTCTCGAGCCAAAGCCTTCGAGAAAAGGGCAATTGGCCCAACAGAACCCCAATATGACCTCAGCGGTCCACTTTTATAGGGTCCGCGGATAGAAAGAGATTCTACGGCACTGTACTAGCCGAAACTTGTGTGTGGAAGCCTTGGAAGGTCCGGGAAATCATCGCTTATCATATTGCAAGGCGGCGACGAACAGGGGGTCGTCGTAAGCGCGATGATTGGTAAAAATCCAGTCAAGCGCTCTGCAAGGTACGCTACATTTTAACCTTCGTCTCTTGATATCTCTTGATATGCTTTCTGAATCCGTGCTCTTGAGATCCGGCACTAGCTTCTCAGTAGCACTAATCACAGGCTCAACGAAACATGTCTACTCCAGGCGTAAGCCCCCCTGCGACCTACTTTCATACCAGCTGTATGCGATGGAAGCCGTCCTTGATAAAAATTGAAAACAGTACTCAATTACAGCAACCTTCATTCATTATTGCCGTCAGCGAGAAACTCCCCTTTACTAGTGTTGAGCCAGTATATTGGTATTGGAGACACTAAGGTCACCGAGGTGGAACGTGTGAACTTCCCCTGCGTGGCGAAGATAGAAGATAGATATGCGCCTACGACAAGGTGACGGGTCATATACACGAGTGGGGAGTGATTTTTGCTTCTTGGGACCCATCTCCCGTGAACTCATTATTGAGCCTCTCCTATATACAAAGAAATAACGTGGTACATTTATCAATATTATCTGCTCACAAAGTTCGCCTTTCTTTGTGACTTTCCCCTCTCCTGGCTGGCGCAACTCCTATGTAGTCAAAATTTGGACTCGGAAGATGCTCACAAAGCGATTCGTCAGGTTTCTACACGCAGTCGATTTTCTCAGCAAACAACTGACGTGACTGCCTGCTTGTGTATGGTGGTAGTGACCGCTACTGCAGCCGCGAAACCAGGATTGCATCGACACCACAGAATGGTGCCATTGAATTGTCCAATTATGCCGTTAAATGGGAAGAGCGCCTTTACCAACTTTACCCTACCTTTCTACGACCTGGGTTTTCATCAGCGATACCGTATTACTTGGTTTATAAACTCACCTACGTTCCTGCGTTTTAAGCCTCATTACGCCAGATTATCGGGGAGAGTTAAGGCTAGAATAACTTCTGAATAAGAGAGGCGCATTCGTAATCCATTTGCTCCCCTATTTCAACCTCTACTCTCTGTCATAGATCTGGCACAATGCGGTTCAAAACGGAGGTAGGGTGGGCTTGTAAATCAATTAATGCGGTAACTGCCAAATTGACAGCAGCGGGGAAACGACTCGAACAGAACTTGCCTTGTGTTCTGCGGCCAGCTTGGAGCTATTGGATTGTCTAACGTGCCTCGCATGCGGCTCTACTGCAGTGCTGCGGCCGTTTCTAAATCCCCTATGACAGCTAACGGCGCAGGGGGTCCCCAAGATCATGCAATGCCAACCGCTCGATCTCTGCAGCTTATGGTTACGCAGCGAATCGTTACGTGGCATAGGCGCCCTGCCGAGGTCACGAGGTGTTCCAATATTTATCCATGAAATATATGCATAATTATGTGTTGGCGAGAACAGATGATTGGGCAACTATTCCCATATTCTGCCTTACCCTCTTCACCAACTACCCTTACCGCCATTCAAACATGACTGCTCATACTGCACTGCCGCTTTAAATGTTACCTTTTCAGGCCGCGAGGCGGCTAGAAGGATAACTTTGACTGCTGGGCGGCTGTTGGCTATTGGTGTTGGCCTGAGAAGTTCGAAGGAGTTGTCTGCAGAGCCTGTGCGGAGGTATTTTGAGTGTGATGTGAAGGATGACAAGCAGATGGACGAGGTCTGTGGAAGGATTATTGATCTCGTGGGCAGGTAATACTCAAAAGAGCTGAAGGGGAGCTGCACGATTCTCATAGGGACTTGAGTGTTGAAGTAAACGGCGCTAGAAAATGTAAAAATTTCAACAAGCGTGATGATGAGTTATGGGGTTCCCCCTTGCATATAAAAAACCAGGTGAAATCGGCCCTCAGCAAGCTGGATAGGAGGTGACTTCTGTGAGCTCCCTGGAACCTCTACTTTCCATGTTAACCACACCGCCAATTTCTGGCGCCTAGAGAATTGAAAATCAGAACATATTCCAGCTGTACTTCTCGTCGTGGGTAGCCCGAATGCCAACTCGAGTGAGAACGGAATATCTCAAGACAGCGTTCTAAGAATAGCACCCGAGGGAAGAAAGTACAACCTTCTGCTGGCAGACTTTTGTTTATCCTTTCCGTTGCCGCCAGACGCACATCTCATAACCCAATATTCAGACCAATTTTGGATGACCGTAAAGAACCAACCTTATCCTTTCCGCTGCGGCCAGGCTTGCATCCTCGCTAAACATCCAAGCGGGAATAAAGACCCTCACTTCAGAATTTATTCATATATCCTCCCTAGATCCAAAGTTTAAACGGACTTCAGATTTAGATAATATCGAAGGCCTGAAATCTTTCTTTCATATAAATTTTGTTCATATAAAAACTTTGAAAAATAATAGCCTTACTAAAATTTAAGAGAAAATAGCGCACTAGTCCACCCGAGGACTTTATACGAAGGATTAATTAATCGGGTTCCCGATCTATTAATATTTAGCGATCGGGTACTCGAAGATTTAATATCCGAATATTAATTCTTCGATCACCGAAGACTTAATACTCTTTAATTATAAGATATTTCGACTTATTTATTTAAAGAATAAAAAGATTCGAATATAAATAAAGTAAAAAATAAAATTAAAAAGGCTTTCTAATAATAATATAAAAATAAATAAAAAGTTAAAATATTAAAATCTGGGAATAGCTTCATTTTTTGAGATTCAAAAATCGAACTTAACTCCTCGACCACCGAAGAGTTAATTTTCGGAGATTAACTCTTCGAGTACCCGATCGGTAAATATTAACTCGTCGGAAACCCGATTAATTAATGACTCGTATAAACTAGGTGGGTGGACCAGCACAGAAATGCAAGCCTGACCGCAACTGGACTTATTTCCCTATTACGCGGATGCTTGCTCCGAGTACTTTGGGGCCTTTTCCAAGATAAACATCCGACTGAAGAAGGCTCATCCCATCTTCAATGGGGATGAGGCAAAGGCATGGAAAGTTATTGTGTCGTCATTACAAACCATGGGTTCAAGACATGGTCCTCAAGCACTGAAAGAGCATCAGCGCACTGTCTTAAGGTGGACTAAAAAGATGGCGATGGATAATTACCATGTGGCCGACCGCTCGTGGGCATATGATCTAAATGGTTGCTGGAGGGAAATCTTCCTAGATGAAGCTCAAGGACGGAAAGGATAACCCAAAACATTCTCGCTTTATACAAACGATACATTGACTTCCAAGCTCAATACAAATCAAATTTCTGTTCAAATTTACTGGTAATTAAATTTGGAAGATATTTTCACAAGGGGAGTCTTTAGTCTCGCTTGAGATTCTGGCGAGATGTGCCCCTAACCGGAAAGGATTATGTCAGGAATAACATTATATGTAGCTTCATATATTTTCAATTTGTTTTGATTGTTGGAAGAGTTGTAAGAGAAGTAGATAAAACTTTGAAATGAGAGGGGTTGATAATGAAAAGGGCTTAGTCAGGGAGTTTGAGGGAGCCACTAGCTGTTGGATATAATTGCTGCTCCCCTCGTATTAGTCTCGCTTGAGATTTTGGCGAGATGTGGAATGGGTCTATTACTAAGCAGGGAACTTAAAAGGGATGAATTTCATCCCTCCAACTTCCTCACTTCTTTTCATCCGTCACCTTCTCGATAAACTCGAAGATATGGATAACATATGTTAATTTTTAATAAATTTAATATTGTTTTGAACTCACTTAAAAGTGGTTCTTCCTTCTCTTTAGTAAGTTTAGTCAAGTAGATACAATGCTAGAGACAGGCCGAAAGTCATGCTACCGGGCTTAGAGGTACTTCTAGTTTCCAAATATGGAATTAGAGCCCAAAAATCCTGACTAATAGGTCTGCTTTCCCTAAACAAATAATTAGCTTCTTTGTCGTGATTCGGATACAAAAATAGATGCCCCTGACCACAACAGAAAGGATTACGTCAGGAATGACATTATATTCAGCTTAATCTGTTTTCAATCTACTTTTGATTATTGGAAGCGTCTTAAGAGAGCAGACGAAGTTTGAAATGAGAGAGGTTAATAATTAAAAGACAAGATTGTATTTAGCTTAATCTGTTTTCAATCTACTTTTGATTGTTGA
This sequence comes from Hymenotorrendiella dingleyae, assembly GCA_003988905.1. Taxonomy (NCBI): domain Eukaryota; kingdom Fungi; phylum Ascomycota; class Leotiomycetes; order Helotiales; family Helotiaceae; genus Hymenotorrendiella; species Hymenotorrendiella dingleyae. Next base: position 66,417 of record QYAP01000303.1, read on the forward strand.
AAGAGTCTTAAGAGAAGTAGATAAAACTTTGAAATGAGAGGGGTTGATAATTAAAAGACAGCTTAATCTGTTTTCAATCTACTTTTGATTGTTGAAAGAGTCATAAGAGAAGTAAATAAAACCTTGAAATGAGAGGAGTTGATAATTAAAGGACGAAATCGTATTCAGCTTAATCTGCTTTCAATCTATTTTTGATTGTTAGAAGAGTCGTAAGAGAGCAGATAAACTTTGAAATGAGAGGGGTTGATAATTAAAAGACGAAATCGTATTCAGCTTAATCTGTTTTCAATCTATTTTTGATTGTTGGAAGCGTCTAAAGAGAGCAGATAAACTTTGAAATGAGAGTGGTTGATAATAAAATGGGTTATGTAAGATTAAATGCCATTTAGTAATGACATTGACTTGTTGAGCTTTGAACGTTGCTTGTTCATGTTTGTTTTTCTGTGTCAAATGCTTGAGAGACCTGTTCTGCTTCTATTAGAAGCTCACTTGAGCATAAACCGCTGGGTATTTGTGAAGAACGGTTCCAATGACACCCTCAGACGCTCTTTTGAGAGAGGAACACCTCTGATAAAACAAATAGCATTTTCAAGGAGGGGGACAAAAGGATAAAAGGAAAAGTTGGGTGAATATGCTTTCCAAGGTGAGCGAAGTTCTCAAAGCTGAAGGTGAAGACTGCTTCAAGTTGGTGGAAATGAAATTTCATCTTCACTTCAGCTTTCCCACCAAGGTGTCAGTCCTATTGTACTCACTTCACCTCGCATTGTCCGAACTTCTCAACCCGACACTCCAAATTGCAACTCTTTTCGGCACCACACTTTTCGGCACCACAACCTCAACCTCAATTGCAACACCACATCCGACCCAGCTCGGCCACAAGAGAAACAGCTTGCCCACAATGGACAAGCGAGAGAAGCAAGATAACCGCAAGCGCCAGGTTAACTACGGCGAGCTTTCACCAATCGCTCCTCCACGCCCTCCTCCACCTCTTCCTCAACAACGTATTCCTCCACATCCGCAAAGCGTCGTGGGGGCTCGATCTACGCAAATAGCAGCACGAGTCGTAGCGCAACATCGATTTTTCTCAGAGCCACCTGCAATTGCTGCTCCGCGACTTCAAAGCAGCGTGGGAAATCGATCCGCACAAACACCCATAGCCGCTCAGATCCGCTTCTTCTCCAACCGCCCAGGCTTCAAGGGATACCATTCCGCGGCAGATCTATACACTCTCGCCAGGATGGAGTCAAAAGAGGACCCAAAGAAGAAGCCGGGAGAGACGGCGAAGGATGATGCTTTTGGCCCTGGGCTTGAAGAGGTAATTTTGACGCGATTCCCAGATCGATCTCTCCCAATTGCGCCTCCTGCTGACGCGCGATTGTTTCTAGCTGGGCAACGGACCTTCACCTGTAGAAAAGACAGAGGCGTGGTTGACTGGAGAGTCGTTGGCGTCAATCAGAGAATCACCAGTCTCAAATTCTGGTACTACTGGTGAAATTTCTACGCGGGGTAGTGTGATTGGCGCGGCCGAAGGTGAAGGTGAGGGTGAGGCGAGCAAGGCCAAGGCCAAGGCCACGAGTCTGAATGGGTCTGCGCCACAGGCACAGGGAGAAGACAAGGAGATCGCTGGGGAGCCGCTGCCGCTGGACAAGAACTCCAAGCACAAATTAACCCTCCAAACCAGCGACCTGGATTCTTTCGCAGGCCCGCCTACTCCTCCTACTCCTCTCACTACCACTACTGAAGATACCGAAGGTACCGAAGGTACGGAAAAGGACAGTCTTCAGCTCATCGACGAGCTTCTCGAAGACAATTATCGCGGCCAAGCGAAGTCGTTCGTTAACCACGCCAACCAACAGCGCGCCACCAGCCGCTCCTTCTCGTCCGCGTCCGCTGCCCGCACCCGCACCCCCTCGGCTTCTCTCCTCGGCCTGTCCCGAAGCGTATCGAAGGACTCCAACTCCAACTGCTCCTCTCCATCACAAGTCGTCTCTCGCAGCGCATTCTTCACGCCCACTCGAGCCACCGGTACAGGAAGTCGATTTAACAGTGTCGCCCCCCTCCGCACCGCCTCGTCCACTCTCAGGCACATTTCGCTCGAGGATAGTCACGCCGTCCGTACCCCCAGTGGCAAGGTCATTCTCGAAACATACGGTCTTCAAAGCAGCCCCGACCCAGCTACACCAGATACCCCCAGCTACACAACCTACTACCAGAAGATCTCCACCGTCCCTTCCGACAGCCCCATCGTCTCCAACCCTAAGCGTCGCAACAAAAAGCAGCGTTCCATCGTCCCCATTGTCCGCGGCATCTACTATTTCACCGAGAAGGAACGCCAAGCCATTGCTGAGCTCGTTTTCGCCAACCCTCCAACCTGCGACCACCATCCAAACTGCACCGACTGCCTCGACATCGAGTTTGCCAACCACGAAAACAAAGCCATGCCTACCTCTATGCCTCCCGAGGAACGCCAGAAGATCATTAACAACAACCGATCTCTGCGCACCATCAAGAATGTAGGCTTCACCTTTCATGCACCCTGTTCTACTGCTAACTTGTCTGTAGGAGCTGGAAAATCTGGCCGAACATGGTGCAATCAATGACGAGGCTTACGATATTATCATGAGATCTCTCCCTACCGAAACCCCCCTCAATGGTGCCTCCGCTAGAGGAGCTTCCGCCGCCACACCTTCTCCCGTTCCAACCAACGCCTTTGCAAACCTGACCGTTAGCAACGACGCTCCCCCAGCATACAACACCCCAACTCCACCATCTCTTCCAGGTCGTGCTACACCAACCAAGCCAGAATTGAACCGTGCCACTGCCCTCTACCGTTATGCCGAGCCAGGAGACTGCAACTTTGAGGTTGGCGATGAGATTGCTGTATACGAACACATGAATCACGATTGGTGGTTTGGAAAGAACTTGCGCACAAGCCAAGAAGGTGTCTTCCCCGTCAACTATGTTCAGGCTCGCCCACAAAACAACTCCTACGATTCTTATGGCAATGAGAAGACTGGAGGTGCCTACCAAGCCCAACAACAAGTTCAACAAGGTCCACCACCACCAGGCCCAAGTAACCCATACAACAGCTCTGTCCCACCAATGGCAGTTGCCGAGGGCGGAAACAATGAGCCAAAGCAGCCATCAAAGGGGGGAGAAATGGGCAAGAAGGTTGGAAAGAAGTTGGGTAATGCAGCACTTTTCGGAGCCGGTGCTACCATTGGTAGTAACATTGTCAACTCCATTTTCTAAATGTCGCTCTATACCTACAGGGTTTGCGTACATGATTTGCGTTGGTCTGTCAAAATGGGCGGCATTGTTTAGGGTATTGTTCTAGGATCATTTTTTTCTTCGTTGTTTCCGTGTTTACCAACGGCGTTTGTTACATGAACATCATGCAGAATCAATCTTTCGAGGTTCGGACGTCGTAAATGAATCAGACGGTCCCGAGTTTCTAATTGTGGAAAGGGAACTTTCAAACAGATTTGTTCATAGTTTGAGAGATTCATAGTTTGAGAGGGGTGCCCAAGATGGGACTTCTCCATGAGATAGAGAATTGAAATTGTAAAAATCAAATGCTCTTTTTTTCTTGCTTGTGGGTTCTGATCCTAGATCGGAAGCCACTTTTTCGACCGAAATGGCGTAAGACGCAGGTCCTGTAAGACGGCAGGCGTATCTATGTCTATATTGTTGAGAAGCGTGCATCTAACCTAGGTAGGTAAGCGCAGGCAAAGTAATCAAGTCGCAGGTCCCATCTCATACTATCTTGTCCTATCAGTGCGACTCTTACCTACCTTGCCTACTTACCCCACAACCCCTCTTTCCTTCCTTTGACCTACTTACTAGTTACCTACGCACGATGCGTCAAGCCACATACCGCAAAGCCGTTCATTTGCCTACAGAGGGAGTTAGTCGGTCTTTACCTCCGCGAGTTGCATGGGTTCGTTAGGGTTGGGCGGATTTAAGCGGGGTTGGGTTTGGAGGGGATATAAGAGAGGGGATATAAGAGAGGGGATATAAGAGAGGGGATATAAGAGAGGGGATATAAGAGAGGAGGGCAGGACGGGTTGGTTTTTCAGTTGATATTTGTACTTGCTTGGCTGTTTTGAAGGTTGACAAGAAAGCAAGATGGAGACGCAAGGTCATAATAAAGCATGTTGCTCCATTCCGCCTATTGTCGCTGAGAGTAGCTATGAACCGAAGGGGAGGTTTGAGGAGATTGGGGGGTTGAAAACTTGTATGTACTCCTTCTCCTCCTCCTCCTTCCTTTCCTTTCCTCCTCCTATCCTATGGTGTTCGTTCTAACGCTGTTTCAAAGATGTCACGGGTCCCCCAACAGCTACCAAAGCCATTTTGTTTGTCTACGATATCTTTGGTTTTTTCCCGCAGACGATTGAGGGTGCGGATTTGCTTGCGGAGGGGGGAAAGGAGGGGGGAGATGGGGGATACCTGGTTTTTGTGACGGATTGGTTTGAGGGTCAACCGGCGGATATTGCTTGGTGAGTGCTCGTGTTTCTTTATGTTGTGTAGATGTTGGTGGGGGGATTTTGTGGTTTGTTTTGGGTGAGGGAGGGGGTTTGAGAATAGAATATGTTTTTTATTCTCTCATCTCAGGGCCTTTACTAGCTGCCAGTCCTTTCCCATCCTCCCCTTGCATTTTCAACTCTCCCAAGAGTCCATCATTTCTCATCAACACATAACCAGATTCCTCACTAACACAAAAATAGGTACCCACCCGACACCGACGACAAAATGGCCAACCTCAAGAAATTCATCACGACGATTGGGGAGATGAGTTTCGGGGTCGAGAGATTACCCGGCGTTCTCAAATCCATCGAAACCGCCTACCCCTCCATCACATCATGGGGAATCGCGGGGTTTTGCTGGGGTGGCAAGATTGCTGCTATCGTCACTTCCAAGCCTGATAATCCGTTTAAAGTAGCGGCTCATTGTCATCCTGGCAGGATTGAGGTTGCAGATGCGAAGGGGATTCGTATTCCGACGTGTGTGCTTGCGAGTGAGGAGGAGAGTTTGGAGCTTGTGGAGGAGTGGGCTGCTGCGTTGGGGACGGGTGTTGGGGGGTTGGRGGGGGRGGGTGAKGGGGGGAAGGTTGAGAGGTATGTGGAGAGGTTTGGGGATATGGTACATGGGTGGATGACTGCGAGGGGGGATTTGGGTGATGAGAGGGTGAGGGGGGAGTTCTTGAGGGCGTATGGGATTTTGGGGGGGTGGTTTGGGAGGTTTTTGTAGGGTTGCTGGTGGGATGGGAGTACTGTAGGATGGTGGATATTGTGGGCTGAGGATGGAGCGTGGATTGGGACAGGAATTGATAATACCTAGGTACAAACGAGGTCAAATAAGGGTTCGCTACGGTAGGGAGTGTGACGATGAAGCCCGATATTTTCGCTCTCTCTAGTATTTCGTACGCCTCACAATTGAGTTTCCTCTCCCATCCTAACCCCTCATTTCCTCCCTCAATTCACAAGACCTAAATCCATCCATCCATCAATCCCATCCCTTCCATCCTCCTCCTCCCATAACCTACAAACTAACCCCCACCTCGGCCTCATAAAAAACCGTCAAAGGCCCCTCACTCATCCCAAACATCCCCGCCTTCCCCTTCAACACCTTGTGCGCCGCACACTCTTCATCGTAGTATTTCATATCGGTCAGCGAGGCGAATTCCGATTTGGCCACGAAGGTGTAGCCTTTGTTGCGGTTGAGAGAGTCGGTCTTTGAGGGCCCTGCGGAGAGGGAGAGGATGTAGGGTTTGCCTTCCTGGCGGGGTGTTAGTTAGGTTGTTTGATGGAAGGAGGGAGGGAGGTAGGTATTCGAGCGCAGCGAGGCCGGGGGTTTGGGGGGAACCCCCATGAAAAGAGAGGGGGGGAAAGGGGGGCAAACGGACTTTTACGGCTGTTTTTGCCATTTCTTTATACGCGTCCACGAAGTCTGAGAGGTGGTTGGCGGGGGCTTTGAACATGGTTACGCGTGTGATGGTCATTTTAGCAGATTTCGTTTCTCGTTCATGCGTTTCCTTCTTGCTTGGTTGTTTGTCCGTTTTCTTGCGTCTTATATTGACTTTGAATCAAGGGATGTTGATCAATTGCAGTGCTGGTTGCGGTATGATATAGTGGCAGTTGCGGTGTTAATCAATTGAGTGCAGGAATGAAGATGAAGGCGCTGGATGGTTTTGGGTTCTTTGTTAGTGTGAGATGTGTACCAGGAGATGGGGAATGGAGGGGAAGTGGAGGTGGCGGGGTCTAGAGTTCGGGAGTTGCTTTGCGGGGTCCTCCTGGAGGTCCGAGGTCCTGTATGGCAATTGAAAAAGCAAAGGATTAAAAAGGAACTCATACCCATGTAAATCTGTACTTCTTTTTTAAATCTCATGTCTCCGCCCATAAGTAGTACCTTTGTTTTGTTGAAAATGAGAGTATCGTAAGTAATACCACCCAACCCGCATCAGTCAACATCCTCAAACCATCCCCCTCCATAAACCCCTCACATCAACACCAACCCACTCTTAACAAAAACTGCCATACACCCCAACGTACTAACCCCCCAAACGGCCGTCCTCACAAAACTCATCCTCTTACCCGTCACATTCACATACAACATCGTATACAACACCCTCATCGCCAAATAACTCCCCACAAACGTATTCAACGTCCCTTCATCCAACTTGGCCAGATTCGCAGCCAAAATCGCCCCAACGAACACAGGTAGATTCTCGAACCCGTTCTTAGAAGCAGCTTCTGCACGTTCGTATTTTGCGTAGATGGCGGCCGGCACGGTAGTGCGGAGCTCGGAGTCCCAGACTGTGGAACGCGGGTTGGAATTGTCCCATTTTCCGTTGTTGGAGCGCGTTATGAGGGTGAGGGCGTAGTTGTGAGGGATCAGTGTGAGGACCCAGTAGACGGGGATTGCGAAGATGGAGAGGTTGGGCATTTTTTTAAGAGGGTGAGTTGGAATTGGGTTTAGAATTGAGGCGAATTGATGAGATGAGATGAGATGAGATGTTTATTCTTTGGTGTTGTGAAGTAATTGCTGAAGAGGGCTGCAAATTGAGTTTCTAAGCAAGTGAAATAAGGTTTGCCGGGAAAGTTTAATAGAGGTGGAAAGCGGATGCGATTATAGAACGGAAAGTCAATTGCTTCAGGGTCGCTACTCGAGTATTTATGTCGTGGTCGTTCCTAGTATTGTACGTACTTCATGTATGCAGGATCGATTGAGGCTGATGGGCGATTTGGAAGCTCCAGGGATGCGCTTGCATTCGAGCGAATTCGTTCGAGTACGACGAGCAAGCGATTGGGAGGTAGTATGCACGAGGAGTAGGCCCAAAGAGTGTACTAGAACCCTCTCGTACCTCGCGGGAGCCCGTGAGTCATCGTCACGTGCCTCGGCCTCCGGCTAGATTGCGAAGAACCTAGCAGCGAACCTTACCGGATGGCGCTTGTACGCGAATACGGTTCGATGATAGTTCGATGAATAGAATTTAGGAATAATAGTAAATAGATTGTTGATTAACCTTCGATTTATTTTCTGATTTATAAAGCATTATTTAATAAAAAGGGTTTTTGGTAGAATATTATAGATTTAAATGAAAATTAGAGTATTTGAATTTAATATAACGTGGTTTATCAGCGAGTCGGCCATATCACCGAGTCGGCCAGTTTCCCCCACATTTCACCCTCTTGACTTCGACACGCGTTTTCTTAAC
>QYAP01000304.1:0-49854 GCA_003988905.1 Hymenotorrendiella dingleyae
GAGTGAGTAGCATATTGGACTTCCATCCAATAATAGTCCCTTTTTGGGCAGTTCACTGTTGGTCTAGTGGTAAAGCTACTCACCCTCCTAGCCTGTGACACGTAATTGGTTATAACAGATGGGTTCTCCTGTCAGCGTAGTGGCTGTCTGAGCCTATGGTCCCAAATGTCACCTGACGATCCCGTGATCGTAACATAAAACTTTTAAATAATATAATAAAATCTTCGGTTATAAAGATAAGAATAAATAATAATCGCGAAATTATATATCCTATTTTTGATTATTTTCGTTATATTTCATACTTTTATAATTTTCGGCCTTAAATCTTGATATTATTTAATTATTTATTTTATAATTTTTATTTAATTTTTATTAAATACTATTAAATCTAATTAATATATAATATAAATTAAAGCTTTAATTTCATTAATTATAGAAATAATCTTTTTAAAAAATATAATTAAGTATTAATCTATTAGTATTAAGGTATTACCCTCTTATTGTCACAGGCTAGGAGGGTGAGTAGCTTTACCACTAGACCAACAGTGAACTGCCCAAAAAGGGACTATTATTGGATGGAAGTCCAATATGCTGTCACAGATCTGGACCTGTAACACTTATAAAATTCGAAATAATTGAAATATTTCTTATATCGTTAATATCTCGACCCACTTTTATGCTAGCGCCATAAAAAATATATCGTTATAATCAGAAGACTTAGGGCTACACATAGATAAAAGTTTTATATAAAAATAATTATAATTGTAGAAGTCGATATTCTACGTTTTGGGTTACCCGGTTGCTCGGTTATGCTCGCATGCAACCGGCAACCCTCGGCACCCGACCATTTCCGAGCCTCGGCGAGCTCCGGCGAACTCGATTTATCAACAACTCGGAATTCAACAACATCGATATTCTTAACCACCATTAATTTTAATAATCTTTACACCCCTAGAATCGCCTCGATTGGAAACTCCCAGAACTTAAATGTATTTTAAAATATGTTGTGTGGTTGGCTGTCGGCGCCAGGGTATTACCCCCCTGCAGGGTGAGAAATAAATGGAAACACCCCCCATATAAGCGAAAGGTCCCCACTTTAAAATTGTATTACAAATCAACCACCCATTATAAATAAATAAAAATTATATATTTGGATAGCGCATTCAAAGTCCTATCGATGCATCAATTAACTGTTATAATTAATGGTGGTTGTTATCGCTAGATATATTGTTGAAGTTGGGGTGTTATGGTGGTCAAATGGTGTTGGGACTTGGGGCCGAGAGCCATAGCGAGGGGTCGTTTAATGAGCGAGATCCTTGAAAGATCTTCAGTTTATTGGCGTTGTAGGAAAGGGGTGTGGAAGTCGTGGATGTTATGGTAAAGATATTGGTGTTGGATGGTAGTTTGAGTGGGATTTGGGTGGGTTTTTTGGGGGAAATTTTCAGTTCTGGGTTTATGACAGGGTAGGTGGGTTGTGGTAAGAGATTTCTCAATGTCGATGGTTTAAACTTTCAATGTTGATTTGGCGCAAGATCATGATATAAACTCGACTATTGTTACAGTAGGTCATGGCAATTGACATGGAGTTCCAACCTCCAAATAGGGCGAATTTTGAAATGTACGACCAATATTCTAGACTGCGTCGTACTGCTAAGACGTATCTCGAGCTCGTCAAAATATGCCAGCAATTGCTCCAGCCTCCAGTCTGTACATGAAAGGTTCTCATTTTCCTCAATGGCCATCTGGAGCTCTTCATCTTCAGTCGTCCCATTCAGTTTAACCACTCATCTAGGCTGGAGACGGTGTGCCGCTCATCTCATTACTCGTATGATCCGTATCGTCTGCCACGGCTTCAACAGCAGCCTGATATGGCGGCAGTTGCTCGCTCAATACCTTCGATCCTGCAGCAGGTGCGACATATTTGGCAGGAATAGCAGGCCTTAGATGCCGCAGTGGCTCACTGGTCTCTGAGCCAGCTTGACGCCCCAATGGGTGCGAGCCCAATGGCGATCCATAGATTCTAGGGTATGATGGAGAAGACGCACTTCGCGGAGGTAATAAATTGGGATCCTTGGAGGACTCTGAGAACATCCGAGGAGGTTGAAATTGAGTAGACGGTCTCGTCGTGTCACTTTCATTACCTTCCAGCACAGATATTTGAACCTCTTCAGTGGTTTCTATGAGTGCCAGCTGAACCTGGCCCTTTTCTGCCACTCCTACAACGTCAACAGGTTCCGATTGTGACAGATTACTGTTATAATCAAGACTCTCCAATATACTTCCAGCCGTTTCGTGAATTCCTGTAGCTTGACGTGGAGACGACAGACCTAAGGGAAAAGAGGAGTGGCCACCTCTTCTCTTTGATTCTTGATTGGGTGTACGGTGCGGGCGGGTAGGCATCGACGGTCGATCAACAGATCTGATCACCAATGGAGGTGTCGCAGGGCTCTCGGGTGTAGAGGAAAGGTCCCTGGCAGAAAGTCCCGCTGATTTGCAGCCTGAAAGGTCTCCACGGAGGCGACTTAAAAGTTCTCTTGATGAATTAGAATAACTTGTCTTGATGTGCGGCAATTTTGGACGTCCCAGCTTAGGGCAGGGTCTTTTCCTTGGTGGCAATGGCGTTTTTTCGTTATTTGCTCTGTGCATACTAGTCGGCTGGTTTGTCGAAGTGCTACATGATGTCCAGCTTGAAGTGCTACTCTTAGGTGTTGTTTCGTTGTCGTACATACTTCCTACCACTGAGAGAGGAGAACCCTCACAGGGATTGCGGGCTATCAAGGCGAAGAGTTAGTCTGGTTTTGGGAATGATAGATAGGTCTTTGCAACTTACGTGGAACGACTTCCTCGGCCTTCAAGCGGCAAGGGAAGCCGCTGATTGGGTAAGATTCTCCATCTTTGAAACACAGGAGTATCATACTATCTGCTAGCTTAGACGAAAGAGTAAGCGTGACTCTTTTCAAATGAAAAGTTGACTCCTCAATCATAGCAGTAATTGTCTCTTTGGTGATTATTTCGACTTTACCATATTTCTCCTGGCGGTATTCGGTGACGAAAAAGTAAGGTGAGAATCTTTTGGATTGTAGAGCGAGCAGGTGTTTCCCGAGAAGTCGCAGTTCGAGTGACTCGTCGGCAAACCTGCAGCAGATAGAACCTGCAACCACGATTTAGCGCTTTGGAATTGCAAATTTTGATGGGCATCTCCGCCTTACCTGAAATCTCATTTTCATGCTCAAGACTATCATCCTTCTCGAAGAAGAAAGAACTAGCTATCAACCTCCAAGCTACAGCTTTCGTTTTAATTTTCCATTCTCGTGACCGGAGAGATCCTTTGATGTCACTCCTCAAATCTTCAAATGCCTTGACATCATCCAGGCGAACTTTGCTCTTCAATTGAGGATTGAGTCTTATGAAACGCTGGTTGACGGTGTTGTCGGTACTCTTGATCTCTTGATAAAATTGTTCCCAGACATTCTGGGCATCAAGAATATTGTCAAATCTATTGAGGGCAACCTGGAACATCTTGGGTTTCCACCAAGACCGATCTTTCCAGGTAGATTTATCACCATGGGTCTCAGGAGTGAAACCAGTCCCAATGGAAAGCATGATGTCAGGATGCTGGCCCTCCACGTCAGACCAAAGAAGCCGACGTTCTTGATTTGCTACTCGAATGGGGTTATTGTAGTATAGCGCCCCGTCAATATAGGAGGACTCAGTCCTGTCATTGCGGAATGGTTTGAAGTACCCTGTTGCAGCTGATGTAGCACGACACCTAGTCACCATTTTAGAACAAGTTATTTGGGGGGGGGGGGGGGGTTTTAAGCTCGGCTTCTGATTTTTCTGGTCGTACAAAAAGGTAATCTGTAAAATCTGTTAAAATACTGTATCGGGGTAGGATGCTATTTTTGTATTGGAAACCTACCTGGTTCTGCATCACGCTGCGTTCGGTTGTAGTTTGTCAGTATTACGGCTTGTTGGCCCGTTTCTGTCGTAGCAACCACTGCAACTTTTCTCTGATATCGCGATTCTTCACATACTCCTCCGAATAATTGCTCGTCGCTAAATGCACCTTTCAACGCTTCTTTGAAAGGTTTCGTCTTGTATTTCCCCATGTGGCTGAGAGTGGTTAAAGTCTCTAAGAATCGTACTCCATGAAATTCCCGAGGAGTAAAAGCCTGCCTGACGAGTTCTTCAAACTTTTTGCTGCATTCTTCGACTGACCAGTTTTTAGTGCCAAGTCCAAGAGCAATTAAGCCACCCGTACTATAATTGACGTTATTAAAACATTTCTTTCGTTGAGAATGAGCTGAACCGAATCTCACCTTGTTCCTACGATTAGATCAAAGAAGTTTCTGATTTCCAGTTGTCCAAGGTTCCTTTGGATCTCGGCAAGCACTTCTAGCTCAACAATACCTCGAACTCCTCCTCTGCTCTAGATTAATACATACGAAAACATATTTGCAGAAGGGTATGGAGACATACCCGTCTAGAGTAAGTATCCGCACTCCAGCATGGCGCGGTTTTCTGGTAATTTCCCATGGGTATCCCAAATTTTTAAGATCGTGCATTGGACAAGATCCCAAGACATATCCCAATCTAGATTTCTCTTTTGCGAAATCCCTAACACACGGCGTGCAGAGGACATGCCCACAGGGTAGGGGGTGTTCTGGGAACTCGCGGAGGCAGCAAAAGCAAGCCGAGTGATTGATGTAAGCCGAAAGGTCTCCAAGTTGGGAATAGAATTTGTTCAACTGCCGCAGATGAAGAGTCATGATGACGTCTTCTTCTGTCGCCGCAATTTCGCTTCTCCTTTTTTCCCGCATGTCCGATGCAATTTGAGTTTTATGTATTAGGAGCATCTGGTGCCACGTTTTCTCGAAGCTCTGTAATGTAAAGTCGTGCGCACTTTGGTAGCATTCTGTAGACATGAGCGCGCCTTTCTTGTTTTGGTGGCCCTTTGCATGTCCACGCTGAGTGTTGACGCATTGTTGGCCATTCTGCTCAAAGCCACAAGGCCACCAATCCTCACAAAACTCCCGGAGGGCTCTGCTGTAACTCTCCTTATACCGGATCTGTACTTTCGTTCCTGGCAACAGTTAGTACAAATTAGATTTTTTATGTGTCTGCATACCTTTGATTTGATGGCGAATATGATCTAGCAAAACACAAGAGGCTACCATTGGAGCAAGGTCTGCACAGCGATAACCTGGGAATTAGCATAAATGTTCGAGATACCCGAGCCAAGACGGCTCAAGATGCAGTACGTATGCATTTTCATAGGGTTGAATTCGTCTGGGGCTGTAAGCAATTGGCACTTACAGCTGAATATTTCAACACCTGTCTTACCGGCCATTTTGGGGTCATCCTTAATAGCGAGGGCAAGTCTAAGGATATTACCACCAAAGTCTTGCGGAATAGGATTCAACTTCCAGGAAAGCTCTACGAAATCGAAGGGTTCATCAAGTCGGGTTGAAAAGTGGTCGAATCCCATGGAAAGCGCTCCTTGAAATTCCTCCGCATTAAAATTGACACGGAGGCATCTTCTGTTTTCTCTGGCTTCCGAACACCGTTTAGAAATTTGGGAGTGTAGCAGAGCAATCTGTTCCTCTACTAATCCATAACGGCCTTTCTGTGGAACTCTGACTACGTGTAAGGATGAATAGTAGCAGAGGAGGAGATCTTTCGTCGACCTGATAGGTTTCCCCCTCACTCGCCAATAATTCGCGTATTCTTTGACGTCTTCATTGGTATCTATGGCGTCGGAATAGGTATTCAGTAGTTTCTCTGTTGCTGACTCTACCTTCCATCCTTGTGAATCGATTTTCGTGTCCGTGCAATTGAGGACGATGATAATATGTGGCATGGCAGTTTGATTCACAGATCCTTCCACGGATGTCGATGCCCACTGCAGCAACGGAACGAGTGCAGTCGATTCGAAGATTCTGGCCACGAAGTCAGTCAATTATCGAGTGGAGGCGGATATGTGCGCGAAAAAAATTTGAACAAAAAGGATTTAGTTCACGATGAACCCGTTCTCTTTTGTGTGGGGGATGGGGTGTGGCTCCATTGGAATAATCATTGTTGCCCACAGGTCCAATAATGCGATGAGAACATTAGACGGGGCGAGAAACGTATCGGAATATAGGTAATATAGGGAATAAAGAACGAACCTGTCATTTCGCAACACAAACACCACAATGTCTGAGAAAGCATAAAGTAACCGAGGATATAGATTTTTTACAGCGAACTCCCGTTTCGATCGTTCAGGGGTATTGGCCCAGCGGATTTCTCGCTTGGTAGTGTGATTCAATTTGTGTGGCTTCCAAGGTAGAGTGTGCGTCATCGAATTTCTTGTGCCGAGTATATTCAGGGATGAGTGGCCATTGTCCTTATGTTGAGCGCCCATGGGCACCTTCTCTCCACCATCCATGCCTTCGCAATCAGCATATAAGATTGGATACATGGCATCGTACGTTTCTGGGGCTGCATAGAGGTGTACGTCTCCCGAGGTTGGGGCATGATCTTCCACAGAACCCGCTACTGGGGATGGGAAATTGATTTTCCTCTCCGTTATCAATCTCTCTTGGTGATCCACGAGACTCTTGACAAGAGTGCTTTTACCCGCACCTGTACCACGAAACTTAGTGCTAAATGATGAGCGAAAGGAGAAGGACCATGCTTACCTGTTTGGCCGACGAACGACACCAGTTGCGGCCATCTTTCTTTATGAATGCCAGTGTAACTCTCTTTCATGATGGTTGAGTATCGGCCGTAGTCCTGGAGAATTGGGGGGTTGGACAAATTCGTGACTCCAAACCAGGTCGTTCCAGCATCGGTTTTGTGTAGCTGGCGTTGTTTTTGTGGATCGCTAGAAGGGTTGAATATTTCTATCAATCGCGCAGTAGTCCGTTTATTAATCTTCTCGTGTTCCATGCCATCCCTATTGACTTTCCCGGGAGCATGAGATCGTTCCGATCGCCAGCAGTTTTCGCAGAATGTAGAGTCGCAATCAATGCAGAAGCTCAATACAGAATTCCCCGAACAAATCTCACAAACTTCGCGTGCTGCACCCTCGGAGGTGCTCAAATCACTTGGTGGGGTCCCGATAAGAGAGTTGTCTGGTTTTGGCATGATGGCTAGTCGAGTTGAAGTTTCCCAGCCTTGGTGTATACTATGTTGGAATTTGGAAATCAAGGAGCGCGAAATGGAGAGAGAATGAATGATTGGGGCCCGCCCGTAAAAAGATTTTGTAGAAAGCCGATGATCGCTAGTCCAACGTCCTGGTGCAGAATACTCAAGTATCTATACAGAAAAGAATAGCGGCTGCGTGACGGGTCTGAAGAAAGTCTGCCTATATGGCAGGCTTTCAGTGTTCTCAGCCTTTCTATTTTGGTCCATATGCAGCGGCCCTGTAGACCATCTACCATAGCCATTTGAGTCTTATGTAAGGCTCTTCCTTGCTGTTGGCGACCTGAAATTCATGGAAAGGCTGATTGCGTGTTGGAAAAGGGGGCGAGGGCTGTTGTAGACGCTGCCGCCGGCGGATTTTTAACCAATAGCCCACCCCGTAGTCGCGAAGGATTTTATGTTTCGGGTGGCAAGCACCTGGAACCGTCGAAAGGGCTGAGTTTCCCGTCCATAATTCAAGGAAAGGTTAGAAAGAAAGAGGCTCTGGCGGCTAATGCCAAGCTCTCTAGTGTCTGGTATAGATAGAGGTGCAAATACGCGGAGGATGCTATTGAGGCGTTTGAGAGAGTGACAGCAGGAAAGCGAGATTTGATAGAGACGTCTTTGAGCCTATCAAAACCGAATAAAAAGATGAAGGGGCGTAAAAAAAGGCTGCAGGGGTATGCGGACGCGCTTCTTTTGGGGGCCAGTGTATTCGGGGCTGAAACTAATCCCCAAGGAGTGACTGACATACCGGTATTTTAACCGTATCTCAAGTTCAGCGAATCATATTGGTGGAAATGAAGAAGTCCGCAAAGAGACTTTGAGGGTGAGGTGAGAGGAGGTCCAGGCTTCTTAAGAGCCTTTGTCAATAAGAGCCTGGGTGACTGCTTTCCAATTGATATAGAAGTATTTATTAGCCATCACAGCAATTGCATCTTACCTTGATTCCATGCTGAATGAACCTCCCCGCAGCTAGCAATGTAGCCGATCTCAAGTTGGGGGAGGGGGTTGGTTTGGCCCTACGAGTAGTGGTCGAGCTTGTAGAATCACTTACTGCTATAACAGGGTGTGCTGACGGGCGTGAAGTTCTGACTATCCCGTGGCTTTTCTGTGGCTCCAATTTGAAACCATGTTCGCTACGAGGTATATGGGCGGAATAGTGAATCGATCGAAGGGAGCTGCAACGATGCGGTCATCTAAACTTGTCGTTCGTGCGACGTGGGCGAGGCTGGCGACGCGCTTTCAATGGCGGATGAAATGCGCCTTCGAAGAAATACTATGAAATGGAGATCTGCCCGCGACGCTTTGCCATATTGGTGGGAATGCATGATTTTGAAGAGGTTGAATCAGGCGCGAGGGGAAACAGACGCGCGTCTGCGCGTCTGCACTCGGAACGAATAATACCCGGGTATTATGTAACATCGGCTTCCTGTATCTCCGTAGCAGGGTAGGCTGGTTGTGAGCCACCAGAACAACGGTTTTACGCGAGTGCGTTGCCGCCGAGGATACCGTATCAACATTAGAAACAATTTCACTTAAGTCCTGATGTCGCACAGGCTTCCGTAATTATATCTTAGCGCATACACTAGTACAGTAGAAAACCCTTGCATCCAGTGATTCCAGTAGACTAATGCATTCAGCGAAAATCTGCGATCTTTGTATTCTGAAAAGGTTTACTATATATATGATGATGAATTGAATAAAAATATATGTTTATTAAGCAACAACAGTAATCTGGCCTCGGAGGCTGGAGTATGAAACGCCTAAAGAGCTAGCTACATAAGCGGTCTGCGGAGTCATGTGACCCCCCCCCCCCCCCCAACTATGCGTGCCTCAATGTACCGCATTAATTGGAATACGAGACTCCTCTTCTAGCCCATTGTAAGGTCAATTGTTTTGGGATAATGGAGAGAACCGAGGGCAAAACGGAAGAACTCTCCCTTTTTCTCGGCCTCTTTAATTTGACTTCTACCTACCTAGGTAGGTATTATGCTAGATTCTCACAGAGAATTAAGACCAAAACAGGAGGAAATGGGGGTCTCGTATTCCGGTTAATATGGTGGTAGTGCTCGAATTAAACAAGTCAATTAGCACACATTACCAAGTCCAAGATGACTTTTGGCGATGGGTATCAAATGGCCTACGACCCCTCAAGTTCGATTGCCGTATATGATTGGAGATACTGTACTTATCAGTTGGCGATGGACGAGCTTGCGGAGTACAAAAATTAATCTCACGGGTATTGAGAGCCTGTGAAGACTCAAAGGAAATTGGTAAGAGACCACGAGTAACGAGTTAGGTGAAAATACCAGCGGAAAATAGGAGTTGCATCGATTATGGGTTCACAGGATTGGATTAAAATTTGAAAATAGAGTGTGGATTCAGGGCAGTTTGCGATACTGGCAACGCCAAGTCTGGTCCTAAAAGTCCTTGCAACAAAGGGAAGTTGTTCTGAAGCCTTCTTGAATTCCTCGAAAAAAAAAACAATGCCGGCAATTTTGCACCTCAAACAATTATCAATGTCAATTGTTCTGCTTTATCTCCGAGTATATAAGTCACCAACCGAACTCACCTCAAAACTTTCTGACCATCTTCACAGATCCACATCTTCCAGCCTTCAAAGTACTGTAGAACTATCACTTCGATATGTTCAAGGAGAGGTTGGACAAGTGCCTCGGCACTTGATAAACTTGGGTAGCCTGCTAAACCCAAGGTAGAAAGATGTGAAGTGCTAAGGATGTGAACCTATTGGAATCACTAGGCACTTGGGGGACTATCCGGAGGGTAGTTACCGTAGTTCCCACCAATCAGGCACACTTGTTTTTTGAAATACTGATCTAAATGTTGATCGGGATTCAAAAACTTCCATACATACATACAGTCATACATACAGTCATGTACAGGCCCTGACTCCTTGTGCCTATTTCTTTCTTTGCATTGAGAACTCCACAGATAATCATAATCTGCGACAAAGCCTCAATGGAAAGTAAAAGAGATAAAAAAAGAGATGAAGTAGATGGACAGACACCTTTCTTAATATAGGATACCATGCGCTTCCTTGCCTATATACGATTTATATACGTGCAGGGTCTCTCTAGCAAGGAACTGAGATGTGTCAAGGCCCCGAGTCACTGCCGGATATAATTAGTGTGCCAGACCGTGGAGGGCGGAATTGTCCTCTTACCCCAGATTTGATGTCTTAGGGCTCCTGCAAGGGAGATCTATCCTAAGAGTCTTGTTCAGGCACGGTTAGACCATTTACTATAAGCGCGGGCTTTACTCATTGAGCCTATCATCTTGGTAGGTGGCCATTTTGGCATTTCATAAAAATTCAAAATCTAAAAAAACCATTCTTTAGGTTTCATCGTACTTAAATCTTGACCTTCATATATGACCACACCATCTCGTTTGATTCTTACCTGGCCGCCTAATGTGCTTTTTCAAACCCACCCCCTTTAGCAGATTATTTCACCTTGACTGCATAATATTTCAAGAGTCGAGCACCAAATGGCAATCAATTATTTCTGTTCAGGTTAGTTTACGCCCTAATTTCAAGTTTATAACTTCTCTTCTGGGAAGCTATGTTGAATGGAACCGCCTACAAATTTATGAGTTGCGACGTCGATACATCGATGGGTGGCCATGGATTCATTGCGTGAGCACGTGACCGACCCCCTTGTGATGCAACACCTCTACTCGTAGATCTCGGTCACTTTACGCCTAGCATATATATATGGAATAGTCTACTCGAACGAACTCTACCTAAATACCTCAACTCGACAGTTTTCTTTATTACTTCTAATTGAATTGCCTTGACGTGAATCTCAACTTCAGGGGGGGTTGGTTACGGCTCGCTTAAAATCGCCTCTCATCATCCCCTTCTACCATTTCAAATTTTCGAGCGTCGGTCATTGCTGTGCTCAAAAACACACTGTGGGTTCTTCCATGCGTGAGAATTTGTGCTATGCTCGTCGCTTTTGCGAGATCCGTTCCGCTTCAAAGATGGTGGCCTGTGCACCTACTGATGTTGCCCATGGCTCCTTCCTTCACTACTCAGATTGAGCGCCGCCTTATCGCCAGCACATTACTCGCCGCCACTTCGACCGCCACGAGTGCGACTGCTTCACGTTTACAGCACGAAAGTTTATGTATGATGAGGGACTCTTTGTAGTTTTGGCAACGCTAATTGAAATCGACAACTGTGTACTTATCGACTCACCAAACATCATATCACCCAAATCACCAGTCTCTTGCAAATATTCCTTTCTTGTGGCAAATAAACTGACTCTTCGAAATGGACCAGGACCTCTGGGACTTGCTGGACAGCTCCACAAAACAACCGCCGCCATTGCCAGTTGCTCCGCCCACCATCGCTGAGGTGCGCTATACGCGCCTGAGAGGAATTGCTCGTACCCCGGAGTATTCGCGTACTGATGCGCATGTGACTATTCCGAATAACCACCAAATTTTTCTGTACCTCGTGTGGAAAACTTTGGCTCGAGGCATTCGCGTTGAAATATTCTGGGAATCCAGACCCCCTTCAGAAGCGGGGACCGATATGCCGGCTGTTCCGATCATTTTCCATCTCTATCCAAATGATGGGTATTATACCACTAATAGAAAA
Organism: Hymenotorrendiella dingleyae; assembly: GCA_003988905.1. Taxonomy (NCBI): domain Eukaryota; kingdom Fungi; phylum Ascomycota; class Leotiomycetes; order Helotiales; family Helotiaceae; genus Hymenotorrendiella; species Hymenotorrendiella dingleyae. The sequence goes on from QYAP01000304.1 coordinate 11,792, forward strand.
TTTCTCGCAGTCCCAGGAGCGCAGTTCTCCTTCGAAATTCAAAGGCGAGTACATGGTTACCATTGCGACAAAGATATCGTCAAGGTGTATTACCGTCGTAACGAAGTTCTAGGAGGGGTTTGGAAGTACACGACGCATCTGAGCATAAAAAACAGATATGATACTGAAGAAGAAAGACCTCTGCCGATGTTTATACCAGAAGGATATTGTTATGATTTGGAGATCCTGACAGATTTGCCCGTTCCTCAGTTGAACGAAGCAAGTGGTCCGGTAAATGCAAGCGAGAGTGGCCATGATACCAAACCAGAGGAGCATAAACCTTTCAAATGTCCAGTGATTGCCTGCAGAAGGCAATTTGCAACTGAGGATGAGCTCCTGTAAGTACTATTTAGTGCTTTCTAGGACTCCAACTAACATTCCTAGAAACCACAAAGCTCACGATCGTCATATTTTTCTGCTGCACGAAAATAAAGATGGCACCTTCGAAGCTTTTCACCCCAAAAACCCTGCGCCATGAGATCAGTACAAGCTCGGTCAAAGACAGCGCAATCATAAACAAGCCACTGACAGGGGAAGTGGTATGGGACGAGTGAAGAGAGAATTCGGCTCATCCAAAAACTCCTTTCAGGCTCTTAAGCATTGTTTTCTTCCAGGTAAGAGATCCCAGACAAGGATCAGATATGCGGTGGTCACTAATCACAATTTCACTGGGTGCTAGCGCGCAAAAGGGATAACAGTCAACACCATACTTATTGATGGCTATCGAAAAACATCAGAGAGTCTCGAGGCAGCCCCAAGTCGGAAATCAGTTCAGCAGTTGAACTGTCGATGTATTCAACAGTTATTCCTGCAGGACCATTCGTCAATCAAGGCATGAGAATTGATACGTTGCCTAGAGAAGAAATTCTGCCTGAAGTTTCTGACACAGCGAAGAATCGTGACCCTTCTCAACAATGAGAGAATTAAAGTTATTTTAGAGACAGGATCACACGGTTTTATTTGTGATGACAAGGGATAACATACACTACTCGATGCCAACATGTCTCGCGGCCTAATAAAAAGCTGTTGCAATTCTGATGAGCAATAATGTTTTGCTATGAAAGTGAGGACTATACCGACATAGATTTTCATTGCGAAATCAAAGTATCGGAATTACGTTTTCGCATAAGCGCATGCACAATTTTTTAACCAACAAGTATGACTAGGGCGAAGCAGTGCCGGTGTACTCTTTGAGTTATAATATGTACGAAACCTAGGTGAATCTTACCGCCTTCGCGTACAAACATTGCAACAATTAGCGAAGTGATAGCCAACAGCAACAATTGCCACCATTTCAAATGTTCAGGGTGATATCAGAACACTCCAAGCAACAAAGACACAAACTCACGAGTCAACTTTGATACTCGAAATGCCCTTACTTTCAGTCTTCACGTCTTCGGTCCTACTTGGGGCTCTCCTCATCATCTCTATTACATTAATCAAAATCTACACCAAGCTCCCCCACGTCCCAGGACCTTTTTTCGCTTCGCTCTCGAATTTTCCCCGCTTGTACTGGGTTTGGCACAACGATTCCCACGAGAAAATCATTGCATTGCATCGCAAATATGGGAAAGTGGTTAGGATAGGACCCAATGTCGTGTCCGTGGACGACGCTTCCGAGATTCAACATATCTATGGTTTCGATGACACTTTTAAAAAGGCAAGTTGGGCCTACCGTGAAGACAGATCGTACGTTGGCTGATTTATTAGTCTGATTTTTATAGTGTTATCCTTCCGTACAACAATGGAAAATCCTGTTGAAGTAAGACGCCAATGTGAAATGATTGAATTGGGTAACCTCCTGAGAGAGCAGGAGGCCAGCATTATATAGGTGCTGTGGATAGACTAATTACAGGAATAGTGGGTAGGCCACGTGAATTCCAACAAATCCATGCCAGGAATGATATCGACAAATGACAAGCAAATCCATCGAATGCTAAAACGACCAGTTTCCAACGTGTATTCGCTCACCAACCTGGTATCTTTCGAGCCTTTGGTCGATTCCACGATACAAGTCTTTTGTGATACTCTGGACCGGAAATTTTGCCTTCCAGGCTCGACAGAGTCGTGCGATCTCGCCTTTTGGCTGCAGGCTTTCGTCTTTGATGCACTCGGAGAACTTACGTTCTCGAAGCGCTATGGATTCATTAATACCGGCAGAGATGTAGATAACATCATGGGAGATATCTGGCAGCATTTCCAGAGGGTTTCTCTGGTTGGACAGGTTCCTTGGATCGATACATTTTTCCGCGTTAACCCTTTGCTTTCCAAGTTACGTCCGCAACCCGTGTCTCCCATAGTCAAGTTCTCCATGGCTCGGTTACAAGAACGAAAGTTGGCGTCAAAAGAAGGTAAAGTCAGCGATCGTGATCTCCTATCACGATTTCTCACTGCTCAAGAGAAGAACCCCGGACAACCTCCATGGGTACTTTTCGCTTGGATTACAGGCAATATTACGGCAGGCAGTGATACCACTGCCATCGTCATCCGCACTGTCTTTTATTATCTTCTCAAGAACCCGAGGACACTCGATGTTTTGGTTGAGGAGATAAGATCTGCGACACAGGAGGGTAGGATCGCGGAACCACCTACGTGGCAAGAGACTCAGACGCTTCCGTATCTTGATGCGTGTATCAAGGAGGCTCAGAGAATTCACGCTCCCATTGGTATGCACTTAGAGAGGGTGGTGCCGGAAGGGGGGAGTACCATTTCTGGAGTGTACCTCGAGGCAGGAACTGTGGTTGGTATCAACGCTGTAAGTTTTGTCGCATTCTACTTTGGGCTGCTGAAAACAGTCCTTCGCAACTTAATGTTGGACGTTGTTACTGTTTTTTTTATCCCGCACTTCAACCTTTCCCAAGCGACATCCGACTAACTAGCTATTTCCTGCGTTTAGTGGGCAATCCACCACAACACCAAAGTCTTCGGCCCGGATGTATCTCAATGGCGCCCAGAAAGATGGCTAGACTGCACTACAGAACAACACCTCCTCATGTCCAAATCACTATTCACCGTAAGTCGCCCCCTTTCTATCTCAGGATAACCGCTGAAAATTATTATTTTAGTTCGGTGCCGGTAACAGAGTTTGTATCGGCAAGAACTTCGCACTGTTGATGATTTATAAACTCGTGCCGAGCTTGCTCCAGCGCTTCAAGGTATGAATTTGCATTGAATTTGAGTGGATTTGTAGGGCTGATGTGTTTAGATTGAGCTGTTGGATTTGAAGCGCGAGTGGCGGGTTGAGAATCGGTGGTTTGTGGTTCAGAGAGATATTCAAGTGCGTTTGGAAAAGAGGACTGTGAATTGATGAAGATGGCGGAGTTTGCCAGTCTAGACCATAAACCCAAGTTACAACATTGTTGTCAGATTGCTCCCCCTCCAGACTACAAAGTGCATATCACGCAACATGGTAATCTCTCTGATATTCCACTCTATACGGGCTGGGGTACTGGTTGCTTTTCTGGCTCACCGACTAGCCACCAAGTGACACCAACACTCCGCAGCAACTGCCAACTCAAACCAGCCAACACCAACAATTTGCAACGGACCCTCGCTAATATTTATGCCCCCAATTTCTATCCCCAACATTTGATCGGCGGCGAAAGGACTGAAATTCTAAAATATCAGCTAGCTGGCGGTGCACTACACTTGCGATATTCAGCTACCTAGGTACCTAGTTTCACTCAGCTTGGCTACGCAGCGATACTATTTGTTGTCATGTACACCGGCCTTGTCATGGAGAACGAGAAGAACCTCCTGGCCACAACATACTTTTCAACTTTCTGCACCCGGAGATATGATAATGTGGTCTTACATTAAATACATTATCGTCCTATTATCTATCACTTGTTCTACATATTACCACCACCCCTCATTCGAACACCTCATCACCGTTCCACCCCATCCAGTGACAAATACTTTTCCCACGCTTCGACTCCGACGCTCAAATACCAACCAACAGATCGACATCAAGTTCCTTACAAGAGAGCGGCAACCAAAAGTCCAACAGCCATCAACAAACCACCAGCCTGTTGAGCGGAAGCAGCGCCGGTGAAAGCGACACCAGCGCTGGAACCAGTGCCGGCAGAGGCGGAGGGGTAAGCAGCTCCGGTTCCGGATGCCTTGGGTGCACCAGCGGTGCCGGCTGGGGATGTGCCGTTGCTGTAGAGTCCGCTGTTTCCAGAGACTGGGACGCCAGATGCGGAACCTGGAACGCCAGAGGCAGCTGGGGAGCCGGCACCTGGGACACCGGAAGAACCTGCTGAGCCTGGGACGCCAGATGCGGAACCTGGGACACCGGAGGCAGCTGGGGAGCCTGGGACGGCGGAAGACTTAACGGCGCCGTTGGCGGCGGCTGGGGTGGAAGCTGGGGATGAGACACCACCAGTTTGGCCGGCGGTGACAGTGATGTAGCTGGTGATAGCTGGACCGCAAGATCCTTGAGCGGCCTCACCGAGGGACTCGGAGACTGGGCCGGCGAGCGCTGGAGCGACGGCACTGGTGTGTGCAGAGGCGGAAGCAGATTTGGTGATCTCGACACCTTCAGCTGCGGAGACGGCGGTAGCTGGGATGATGACGGTGCTAGAGATGACGCTGCTGGTGGTCTTTCCAACTGGGCAGTTGGTGACTGAAGCTGGGCAGCTGAGGATGGTGTAAACGCTGGTAGCGTAAACGGTAGAGGTTGCTGGAGCAGCGGTGGTGTTTGCAGATGCAACGGCGGCACCGACGGTAAGAGCGGAGACGAAAGAGGCCTTCATTTTGAATGTGGTGGGTTAAAAATGGTGGATTAAGAGGGTGTAGATAGGTAGTTGTTTGGAAGTGATAGAGTAAGAGGACGAATTATGTAATGAGACTGTGCGTTGGGTTGCTAAAGAGCGTAACTGAATCAGAGATTCAAAAAAACGAGTGTGATTAAGAAAGTTTGAGAGAGGGATGGAGAAGAAAGGAGGAAAAGAAGGAATCCAGAACTCGAAGACTGGGAGGCTCTATATACCGATGCTCTGATGAGTTTTGTTCATATCCTCGAGATTGTACTAGCAAGGAGGTTGAGCAGGGCTGGCATCACCTTCGTCACGGTAATCCCTAAGCGGTAAGCGCCAAGCGAAAGACAAGCTCTCAGGCAATCATTCCCATTGGCTGCCGTTATGCAAATACAACATTGCTGGAAATGAACGTCGTCGTGTCCTTGGTCGAGATGCCGCAAAAGGGGGAAATATCTCTCGCTTAAAGGAGATCAGTGGGTCCGGCCGATGCCACTCATCCACCGCAGGCCCGTTCGGAGGTTGTCGATCCCTGTCATCCAGAGCTTCCGATGTTCTTTTGCGGGGAATATCCAATGAATCCAGGATGGCAGTGGTGGTTTCCCCTGCGGTGCGGGACACAGCAAATCAAGAAATATTCATGGGAGTTTAAAAAAAGAAAGACCTTGAAATTGACCCGGCCTTTCTCCTTTTAGAGTCGTCGTACGGTCGCTTACATAACCGCCACCACTCCTTTCTCGGCCGGCAAACGGAAAGCGAGCGAATAAGCGTCGGGCACCAAACCCGAACAATGTGCATAAACTTGTGCAACGTCAGTTCAACTCAATTTCGACCTTCAACCTTCAACCTCGCACGTTCGCAATCCATCTCATCAGCCATTCCGTCCATTCCGCCCAACCCAAAAGAAATGCAAATCGAGGTCATGCCATAGTCATGGTCTTTGGTTCGGTCGCGGATTAGTTCTACGGACTTCCAACCGCGCGCTATTCTCGGACAGCAAACTCCAATTGAAGACGCGACGCGGCGATGCTGTGTATTCTCGTCGCGATTTCCGGGCCTTCGAGCCAGCTCACTCATGTTAATATGGACAGGTCAAGCGACCCCTTTCGACGGTCACGTCTATCATACCAGAAAGTCCTCGACATTGCCCTCATCTCAATGCATATCAACGAGACGCTGAAGTTAGGCTTCAGACCAGGCAATTGTAATGGATTATCAGAAAATCTGACCGGCAAGAATGGCGAGTTGGTACAAGTTTTGAAGAAATTAATTCACTTTCGCTAATGATGACCTCTATAGTTAGCCGTCTGAAGGTACTCTAGTCATCGAGATGCATGAATTTTGCCTTCGTCATGCATGGCGCGCTACATGCTGAATCTTGGTTGGGTTCCAGATCGCCAACCAGATTTGCCCTCCACGACCCATAACTCGCCATCCATCCTGCAATCGATCCTTCTTCGGCGGCCTTGCAAGTGGCCTCTGTCTCGATTAGGAGGATCTTTGCTTTCTCGACGACCTTGTAAAGTTCCTGGAACAAGCACCGGATTCTCTCGTACTGCCATACAATCCAACGATCCTCGATTGCCCAATCTATCTCGCTCATGATTACTGCCCTCTGATAATGTTTTGTCCGCTCCTCCCACACTGATGATGACGGATCCCAGTATGCTGACAGGTAATCGGGTTCTTGGTGCATGGTTGCGTCTGGATCTGGGTAGTGACTCCTCAACCTAAACAAATGATCCATCAGTTTATCTGTTTGTTCCAAATCTCGCAACTAACTGAGGAAAATATGCTTACTCTTGATTGACGAATGTGAAGAAGTTGGCCACATCGCCATACTCCTCTGCCATACGCCGATCGTATTTCGGCAAATCCAATGGATTGGTTCTTAGCATACGCTGAGCCCACTCGGATGGTCTCAAATCCCAAACGACGGCAAGAGGTGCACCAACATGATAGTCAAAAGGCGACCAGAGGGAAAATAGTTGCGGGTATTGCTTCTGCCCCTGATCGATAGAGGTCTGGTTCCGAGCGATCACTCGCATGTGGCATCTCTGTGCTCGTCTCGCCATTATTTCCTCGCGTCTCCGTCTAGATTTCATACCTCGCTCTTGTATGTTGCTATGCACGGGATGGGAAGGCAAAAAGATCGTTTTTTCGGATGACGGGTTTTGACTTTGCATTGTGTCTAGCCATTCGTCGACGGTCCTTGGAGAGACTTCAATAGATTGTAGAAACTGACTCGAGAGAGGCAAGGTTGCCAAAGTGCCATCCCTCGAGCAGGCAGAGGATATCGGTGTTGCAATGCACCCTCGTCGTTGGATAGGCGGATATGGAGAGGAGTACACTCTCAAATCCGGCTTGGCTTTCCTCCGGAGTCTTCCTTCCCTCGCCTGCTTCATCGACGACAGATCCCCATCCGAATGTGGTAGTATTGGACGCAGCCTTCTGTAAACATTTTGAAGCAGAATGGGCACCAGCACGTCCACTTCTCTGTTGGGTTTTCTTCTTTGAGACATACCGCCTCCCTCATATGGTAGTGGTGAACCTTCAAGCATTCGAACTGTATATGGCACAGTCCGCAATGATACAGTGGTGGTATACTGTGGAAACGACACCAGCACTCGTCGATATCCCCGTTGATGCCCAGTGAGATGGGACGTAAATCAGATGTTTGTCTTCCTGTGTTTTCTGGTTGAAGCATGATAATGTTTTGGCAGAGGTATGCAATGAAGAAAGTGGAAAGAATGCAGTAGCAAGTTGATAATGATAGCGACCGATGAACTGATGGCAATTCTGTTGGATGTTAACGTTGTGTTGTGGTGTTTTGGGAGAACAGCAATCGAGCCAGAAGATTGCTACATCTTCAACTCGGATGTGACCTCCTGGCTTTGCGGAGGCAGGTGCGATGCTGACCTCGACGCCACTTGGTCTGCGTTGATAAACTGCAAGAAGAAACGACGGCCCATTACCGCTGACTACGTGCAAGGAAAAACGAGGATATGCATACCGCTACCATCGGAAGATATCACTGGTGGTTTACAAGCCCCCCTTCGCCTCTGCTCTCTGTCTCGCTTTCGCCTTGATTCTCTCAATAATTCCGAGGTAAACGTTTTACCTACGATAATCCGTGCAGCCTGATGAGGGTGGCTACCTAGGTACTGCCCTTTGTATGAATTATCTGGTTGCTCCTTCTTCACATAGCCGAACAGCCTCAATACCATCGCCCGACTTCAGCTCGCTCTGCATCAGCTTCTCAACACCATCATTCAGTCATTTCTTACCTGTCCACTCTCTTGCGCTTATTTTACACGCCAAATAACTCTTCATTCGTCAATCACGAAATCCTTCAGTATGGAAAACATTGTACACAACTATCCTCCGCAGGACGGAGCTGTCCCCGAGAGAGAGACTCGTGTAATGCTGCGGAATCGCGTTTGGGGCTGGTTATATGACCTTCCACCATCCTTCTCTGCAATATCTGAACATATCTTGGATTCTTCCCCCGGACTAAGCAATGTCTGGTCAGATCTCGCAGAGGCTTTTCTAATGGAGCTGTATCCTCAGCTTGCTCGCATGACATTCACGGAAGCCGCTACAGCCATAAACTTCAGGGCCTACGATGTCACCACTTCGGTACTCTCGGGCAGCCATAGGACCGGGGTCTTTATTCCAATTGATCAGTGGATGGGGGTCCCCGTTCCTCGATTGACCCAAGTTGACGTGAAGAAGACTCTTCATAAACGGGTCTGCCAGTTGGGGAGCAAGTGGGGTTGGGATGGTATCAACGCCAGAAAATATGTCGAAGATTTCGTTGCTAGACATGAGCTGTAGCACCTGCTTTCACAAGCCTTCATCACGAGCATTGCACTTTCCGCTTCGGAATCATAGACGCCTTGGAGAATCTTCATGTCAGGCTTTGGCGCCACCTCGATTTACCACGGTTTCCACTTCATGATTTCTATCTTTTCTTACACTCACTTACTGTCGCTACTCTCCATTCATTATTTTTTACTTTGCCAATTGAACCGGTAAGTTCCATCTGCCTCCATTGTACTTGTTGGTATCACAGGGGTGGCTTTGCACTGAATACATTCCGACAGTACTCTTCACTTGTGTTCCCGAGGATTGAGCAGACTGCCATAAGTGAACTAAAGCTGACCACCACGTTGAACTACAGACCTCTCATCGCTCTCTTGTTCTTTGCCTGTGCAAGCATTCCAAGTTCGCTATGGATTTCAATTTTCCTTACTACATAGGGTTTGAAACCATTAAGCATTGTGTTCCGCCGTCAGCGAGTACTCGGGACGAATGCGTCAGCGCGTGGTTAGATCAGTTAGACTCTTCCGATACTGATGGCTCTGATTGCGCTCCTGAAATACAATTGAGGGATTATTGTGGCATGAGGTATGGGAATGTGGCAGATGCGGGTTTTGATTTTGGCCTGAAACCAAAGAGCGAGAAGACTCCACTGTTTGACGAAATATTTCCTGTCGACGGTACGTTTTACTTTGGAGGCTCACGGAAACCCTAAACTTATGAATATTTACAGAATTTTGTTGCGATGATGCTTCAATGACATTCTCTGCAGAAACTGAGGCGGCATTCGGCATTGAACATGATCTTTCGAGACTGTGGTTTGACTGGCAGGTCAAATCTCAAACTGCCTTACTTCAAGCGCGGGAGTACACGAATGATACGCATGGCCATGCAACAACTTCAGACACACCACCCCCTCCCAACTCTGCCTCGCAAACCCGGAGTACAATATATGCAGGATCATTTGGGAAAGACCGAGACCTTTCGCGAGAGCTTTCTAGGATTGAGCATTTTACAAGTCGGCCTGGCGCTTCCACGATGGGACAACAGCAAGATGTACAACAATTTACGCACCAACCTTGTGCCTCTACGGTCCCGAGTGATTCTGGGTATGGTACTGTCTACGAGAACTGGTGCAATTCTCCACCGCCCGAGAATGGGCAGAAACATGGGAAAGATGTGATTGCTTTTTCTTTAGATGAAGCAAACTATGACCCGATTGTTAACAATTTTTTGGCCAACACGCCATCGGAGTGGTTCCAAGCTCAACTCCAGCCTCTTCAGCGGTGGACGAATTCAAGTGTCAGGCGGTGGAGTGGTGAGCGACGATACTACGACTCAATGCGCGTAGCTGCTCGGCCTTCTTTTTCCAGAAAGCTTTTGCGCGAATTACGGAATTCTTGTAAGGAACTCGATGCGTCAGTTTTAGGATTGAGGCCAGTATAACTCGTCACTCCCCGGAATTTTCACCAGGGCATCGTCAACAGTAGAGTTATTTCATAAGCGGTATGCTTTCACTCTCGTATTACAGAGTTTGATTGCGAATTGGGAAATCACATAGCGAATAAAATCTTACGTTTCCGAAGTGCTGAATTTGCAGGAGCAGGGCGAGAATGACGCTCTACGAATAGTCGTGAGATTGACATCCGAGCGACTACTTCTTTCTATCGAGGGCAATAATTTGCATCCATAATTTCCCGTCCAGTCAAAGCATCGAACCTGGAGATTGGCCTTGGGTTTCGGTTTGATGCTTATTGCTTACTGTAGTATTCTTTGGTTTTTTTTAGGAGTCTTAGGTTACATTTCCCTTTGCGTTTTTTTGAAATGGAGTTGGCTAAGCGCTGTACATTTATCAGCAGCCAGCTAAGAATTGATGTTTTTTGCGCCTAATCACACGAACTCAACCAAGTGGTTCAGATCGGACTGTTAATCCGGCGCGCAAGTGCCCGGCTCAGAATTGTGGTGTACGCATTCTCGATTAGGAACAGCGGCGTCAGGAAGTGGATGAAGACGATCCCACGAGCCGAGCCACGTTTCACAAAGTGTTCCTACATGCGAGGAAGAATTTTTACTTGCAGATTCGGATACCCTTTCTTTTTTGGCGTTGGGTCTGTGGATCAGGGAGATGGTAGCTTTATACTTTTGCTGCTGAAATGTCACGGAGTTCTTCGGTCTGCTCGCTGTCAATGCCTGCAGCTCGGGGTCAGCAAATAATTGTCAAAGTGGCGATGCATGTCCATCCATATCCCAATCCAAACACTTGCAAAATCGCATGATTCTTCATCGCTCCATCAGTCTCAAAAGGGGTAATACAAGATATGGTGTTTGGGAAATACGTGATTTTTTCGGCCGCACGTCTGATATTCCGTTTTCTTGGGCGAGGGAATCCTGTGGTGGGTGGCGCAGGGCAGATTTCTCGCGAGCGGGCGAGATCGCTGATTCGTGGGTTCGAAGGATTGTACTCACTGATGCGAGTAAGGCATGCGATGGCCGTGAGCCTCAACATCCATCGGAGGCTCAGGTTGCCGTGGGGAGGAGGGAGGATGAATTTATGTTGGGGGTGGTGTGGTAGGGCATATATGCATGCAGCGTGGTGTTTCGCTGATTTAGTGAGTTTGGAGGGGCTTTGATTTTTTGGGGTCGAGTTTTGCGTTCTCTTCTCTTCTCTTGCTCGTTATTTTTCATTTCACTTCACATTATTTTTTGTCTTTTGATGTTAATGCTATTGAGTAGCGATGACGAACTCGACCATTCTGTCGCCTGAATATCTGGCCGCGGACCAGAGTTCGAGGTTGCTTAACACAGCAGTTGTTTTTGCCGTTCTGGAGTGCATTTTTGTGGCGCTTTATGTGGTCTCGAGGGCGAGGAGTGGGAGTTTGAGGATCGCAGCGGGATTTGCGGATTTTTGGTGTATGGTGGGTGCGTTGGTGGTTAATTTGGGGATGGTGGGGGTTTGTTTTGGTAGGTTTTTTTTTTATTTGTGAGTTTGCTGAGTGTTGCGTTGGTGGGAAGTTGAGAGGGGAGGTGATGGTGAAAGAGTTGAGACTTGTGAAGTTTTTGACCTCCGTCTTTTCTCATTGCATTTAGAGCGAGCAGTGTCTAATTTCCCACTTCCGTTTTACACCCAGAGTCTTATAAGAACAATTAATGCGGCGAGATAACTTGGCTAGATTCTCAATGCTAACCAACTCTGCAGCATATGTCAAACTCGGCGGTCTCGGTCACCACATCGAATCCATCTCCCCGGCCCAAGTAACCAGCTTTACCAAATCCAAACTCGCCCTAATCTACCTTTACATCCCCGCCGTCGTCCTTCCCAAACTCGCAATCCTCTACCTCTACCTCAGGCTCTTCAAAGAACGAAACTACCGCTACGCAACCTATATCACCGCCATCTTCTTAGTCCTCTCCATGATCATCGCATGGGTGTTGTCCAGCGTGATGTGTACCCCCTTTGCCTTTAACTGGGATACGAGTATTGCAGGTGGCAAGTGTCTGAATAAAGCAGCGATGTATGAGCTTATTAGTGCGCCGAATATCATTACGGATCTGGCGATGTTTGTCTTGCCGTTGCCGGTCGTTTGGAAGTTGGGGATGACGAGGAATGAGAAGATTGGGTTGACGGTTACGTTTCTTACTGGGAGCATGTACGTTTCCTCTTTTCTTTCCATCGCGGCTCGTCGAATTTACTAACCGAGAAAAATAGGGGAATTGTCACAGCCATAATCCGCCTCGTTGTCTTCAAGAAATACAGCAACGATGTTGATTTCTACTGGTCTTCCACCGATACCGTGATGTGGACCGTCATCGAACCAGGCATCTACCTCATTGCGGCATGCCTGCCTTCTTTACGTACACTCTTCAAACCTTTGGTTAAGAAAATGGGGATGAATAGGGTGCAGAATCGATTTCCTCTAACCGCGCATTCTGGAGGCGAGAAATCGATTTTCAATCGAACGTGGAAAGGTGATTTGGTTTCGAATGCAAGAGATGACCCGGAGAATGGTCGTAGGACTCCACAACTTGCGGAATTATCGACGGAGAAACTGATGCCTACACCACCCACAAGACCGAAACGGCCGGACATTGCAAGTTCAGCGGTACCGTGTCTTTCGAGGCTGGATGGGCCGTGGCAGCCTGAAGATTCTCTTGCGGGTATTGGGGGGGTGGGTGGTGATCAGAGACCCACGTCTTCGACGAATTGTTATCGGAGTAGTAGCGTGGTGCGGTATGAGGCGGCAGATGGTGGGGTGGAGAGTCCGGTGGATGGGAGGATGAGTGGGTTTGTTATTAGGGTGCAGAAGACGACGAGTCTTGTGAGTGAAGTGAGGAGCGAGGCGAGAAGTGGTGGATAGGGGGGAGCGTCTGGCTGTATTTTTACTTTTGGGGGCTTCGGGAGCGGCTTTTTTCGGAGTTTGGAGGAGCGGTGATATCCATTGTATTAATAGGAAATCGTGTTGGGAATTAGTGGAGATTAATGAAACATGAATGGAAATGATGTTAAGATTCTACCCCTTACTCGTCGGTCTAAAAGGAAGAGAGTTGGATCAATATTCGTTTCCAAGTAGAATGACAACGGAAATTTGGTGTTATCTAGGCTGTATTAGATTTAGCCTCCAGTCTCCCAGAGATTTTGAGAGATTGAACGTGCCCTAGAATGAAAACCAGGCAATAATGGAGGGAGGTGTGTTGCAAGTAAAGGTCAGCCCTCTTACATATCTATTGCGACTAATTCGCGTCCTAAATCTGGATAGTGAGATGCGCTGGTGTTTCTGGACTGTAGAAGTAGATGTCTTTGCTTCAATCGGGGTACTGCGTCTATACTTTATGTAAATTCGCTGGGGAGGTTGTTCCATGACAGGGTAATCTGGATGTGTAAACAGCTCATCTCGCTTTCAAATGTTAAATTTCCAAATTTCACCCTCTTTTCCTATCCTTTTAATCCCCTACCTCCCTGTCTCTCTCTGAAAATCCTTTTCTCGATTGTCGCCAAGTCTAAATTGCGAAAACCGGGTAAGCTACCGAGAATAAGACTTGGCAAGATCCACGAAAAGGAGGAGCACTGCATTAGTTACTTGCCGCCATCAGTCGTTTCTGGATACCCAAACTTCTTCGTGAACTCCTCTTGTAGGTTTGAAAGATCTTTAGCCTAAAGGGCCGCGAATAGATCCTTGAACCAACCTTTGCGATGGCTGCGAAGACCCATGTCACCCAACGAGGTATCTAAATAACCAATGAGCTTAAATGTCATGTTGTTGCCTTCCTCTCCATTACTGAGATAACGGCATTGACACCATGTCATGAACAATGCCACATCCTTCTCCTGGTCCTCTTGACTCGGCAAATCCAGCTTCCTGTCCAAATATGCTGTTTCCCACATCACCTGACATTCTACATTAGTAATTACTTATTTCCCGAGAATCTTCGTGCTTGATTTCACATCAGTAAATATACCTAAATAGTGCCGGCAGTTAAGGAGCGAGTCTTACGATCTCTCTGTAGCAAGTGGTGGGAGCCCTCGCTTAATCTACGCCGCTGCAAAATCCCATTTTGTAACACTTCACTTCAAGAGTATATCTCGCTCATAGTCTCTACGACTTTCAATTTGGGCTAGATGGCACACATTTCGTTGGCTTCAGCTTAGGAAGTCATATTTGCATTCGTACCGGATAGTTTTCGATTTATTTTGGTGGAAATTTTCCCTCGGGATTCAATGAACCAACCCCCCTTTCCAGAACGCACAATCTCCCGCCACGGCAATTTATGGACATCGATTCTAGGGTGAAGCCTCTTTTTAATATGTATGCAAATCAAGTATAAACCTCCCTTGGGGGGCGAAAGCATCTTCTCCAAAGTCCCAAATCCCTCCTCGCGCTGCCTTCAAACCCCCCTCCACATCAGCAAAAAATTCATTTCACATTCGCACACGTGCCTTCACGTACGAGCACTTTACGTGAAAGCGTGAAAATGTTAAGGTACCCCCTTTCTTAGCAATCATATGCCCGTACGTGAAGCACCAAAATTTAAAATGTTAACCGATGTTACTATTAGTGAACGGATGTGGGTTAACCCTATAACCTTATAGCCTATAACCTTATAACCCTACTAGCCCCTGGGATCTTAAATAGCTTCTATCTACCTTTACCCTGCTACCCTACTACCCTACTACCTCGTCTACTCCTTCTCCTTCTCCTCCCCCTAATGCGTACGTATTACCACCTGTTAATGCACGTTATGCCTCCACCAAACTAAACTTTGGCTGAATCGATCGAATATTTGATTTATATATTAATTCGTGGTGGCGTCATAGAATAGAAGAGCATCCGAAGATGCACATGTGACTCTACGGCTCTTGATTAGTCCACTTATACTCGTAGAGAGTTTTGGGTGGCGCATTTATACTCTTAGAGAGTCTTGGGTGGCCCACTTATACTCGTAGAGAGTCTTGGGTGGCGCATTTATACTCTGGGTGGCCCACTTATTATACTCTTGGTGTTTATATCGCGATATCTTGGTGCGTCTTTTTAACCTTTTCATAAACTGGTCTATGCTTACGTGAAGCCGTGAAGGTGTGAAGACGTGAAAACGTGAAGATGTGTACGCTTCGTACACGTAGCGTATACGTTTCGTCACTTATCGTACACTTTCCGTTCACGTAGAGGAGCTGTATGGTGTAAATTTAGAGTTTACGTGTACGAGCTTTTTGCTGATGCAACTCCCTCGTCAACCTCGCAGCATCCTTCTCAATCCTCGGCTCGCCAAACACAAATCCGCCGTCGGCTTAAAAAGGCCGCCGGTGCTCAAGAGCAGAGGCAATCTCGATCTGCTCGACCGCAACCATTTCCTCGCTGTCCTTAGGGCCCATGGTCGGTTTTTCAGAGCCTCGGTGTACACAACCATTAGAGAGACTGAATTTTGTCGGTTTGGACCGATGAAAAATACACATACCATCAAGGGGGCTGAGAGGCCAGAGTGAGGGATTCGGGAGAACGCGAAGGATAGGGAGGTTTCTCTTATGAGACGGGATGGGTTGAGAGATGGGCCGACGCCCCACCAGCAGCTGAAGCCGTTGGAACTCCAGAGGAGCTGGCCTCGGGATTCTTCGAAGTCTTCCCAGCGAGTGATGAAGCGGATGCGTTTGAATACGTCAGGTCCGTCTTTGTCTACGGCACCCTTGGCCTTTGGAGGGAACTTGGATGAGACGCTGTCTACGAAAACCATTTCTGGTTTGATCTCGTCGCCGTTTACTTCGTGAACCGTACTTTCGTGATCTCCGCTTTGGTCTTCGGCTTGATAATAAGTCATCGGAGTAGCCATAATTTGCGATATAACCAGTTCTCCCATGTCCGTCACATCGGCAATTCTCCGGTACACCATTTCACAATTCGGGTACGAACTATCATAAAGTTAGTTATTCTTGATTTGAAACTGCGGGTCATCGCCTCGCACCACTTAACATCAACGTTGCTACCTGCCAAAGTTACAGTCTTGCATCTCGGACATAGATTCTCAGTCTCCCGTTTCGCGTAGAAAACCATTGCCATAATCAATTTCTGCCCGGGACGAACTCGGCAGCTAAAGGGCCTATCACGGCGAAGTGCATCGCCAGTGAGGCTATCCTGGATGAGATAGCGACGGCTTTTGACGATGCCCCGGCCTCGGCGGTGTTGGAATTGATTGCTTAGAATGGAATCGAGGGTCTAAAAAGTTAGCAAGTGAGCTACAGTAGCTACGAATATTGGGGAAATCATAATCTGACATTCCACGACTTGACAGGCTCGAGTGGAATTCGCAGGGGGTAGTCGAGCGCATCTTCCAGCATGACAGGCTGCGAGAGGATGGGATTAGGGCCAGCAACTTGTTTTGTCAAGGTAGTCACTGCTCAGCTATAGGTAAGTGGGTAGGCCTTCACAAGTCACGCAGAAATTTAAAAAAGACAGAATCCAATACGGCCATCGAATAATGAGAGAGCCTCTGAGCCAAGTAAACTAAGATCTAGACGTAGCCATGCCACTTACACGCAGCTTAAGTACCTATATACAGTAAAAACCAATCACCCGCTTAACCAAAAGCCTAACGCATAATTTTCCAGCAAAAAAGAAGAAAAGACAAACGTCATCTAATTTTGAACATAGGAAATCAAATGTCCTCTTCCGAAATCGCAGCTTTCGAACTACCTCGAATATGCTCCTGAAGCCAGTGTGGTAATCCTCGGATAAGACTTGCAGGCGCGAGGTGCGGAGGACAGAAGACTTGACCACTATAATTTGCGACAACTTGTGAAACGATCGCATCGGCGACAGTCTCTGGTTCGAGGATATTATTGGGGAAACCTTTGGAGAATTCGATGAGGGGTGCGGTTAGTGGTGTGCGAACCCAGAAAGGATGGATAACGCTGCAGAATGAGTTAGTCGGCTAGGCGGGTAGAGGAGGGGTGTTATTAGATACCTTGTTCTGACCATGCTTGCTTTGTATCTGTGATCTAGTTCCTGTCTCAATCCCTCGTGGAAAGCAAGAGCTCCGGCCTTGGAACAAGAGTAATCTACGTTTCGTGCGATGGTGACGTGACTTGCCATACTAGCCACCGTCACGACATGCCCTGCGTTTTTCTTGATCATGGCCGGGAGGAATTCCTTTACAGTCAAGAAATGGCCCACGAGATTTACATCCAGCACTAAACGGATTCTCTCCTCGGGTTCATCAAGTATCGAATCTCCAAATCCAATTCCTGCATTGTTTATCAGGACGGTAGGCTCGCCCAACTCACTTCTGACTTTGTCGGCTGCGTTCTTGATGCTGGATGAGGAGGATACGTCGGCTTCGTAAAAGCTGATGTTTGGGCCTGCATTAATTGTTAGTGGAGGAACGTCACTCCGCATGGTTGTCAGCGTGGGACCTTGCTTACCACATGGCTCTTTCGATGCTCGCAGATCCAATATCGCAACCTTTGCGCCCAGACGGGCCAATCCCTTAGCCACCAGATTCCCAATGCCACTCGACCCTCCCGTCACAACGATAACTTCATTACTTGGAATGAAAGCCTTTCTCCTCCACGAATTCAGCGAGACGTGCGAAAATATGCGGTTGAAATGTCGTACTACGGCGGCTGTCCACAAAAACCGCAGGATTCTTTTTGCAGCGGACGCGCAATGGACATGCTGTGACCACGACCCGAGGGGTAGTGCAGGGAGAGTTTTCGCAGCATATGGGAGAGAGTAGAGGGCGAGTCCGAATAGAGCTGATTTCAATACAACAGCTTCGAGCTGCGATTGAATGGGTTTGACCTGGGATCGGGAGAGCGCCATGATGTTGGAGGATAGTGGTACGGGGCCGATTGATAAGTGCAATTGGTTATTCAACGTGCGATAGTTGGACAGCTAACTTTGCAGTTGACCGGCGTCAGCGAACTAAGAAGTACTTGAAGGAATTTACCTACGCGTTCTTGACATAATGATGTCTGGATACCTGTCCCAAAAGAGGTAACACGACGCTGCCTCGGCTCGCACGACACGACAACGACACGTCGTCGAAGTGCAGGCACCAGCGTTTCTTCAAAGAATGCACAGACAGACGGTCATGCGAAACATTGCGGCCGCCAGAAAGGATTGTTATCATTTTCCATTTCCAGAACCGGGAGAGAACTAGTTTTGCGAATGCTTGAACCTTGGGCAAGGATGAGGAAATTCAACAGTGGGGAGAGGAAACCGAGGTGCCCGAGGTTTGGTACAGTATGGCCGTGCATGGAGGGGCAGCTGGTGCAGCTGGAATGGCGGGGTCTTTTGGAGGAGAAGGGCTTGTGCCAGCGATCCCCCAATCGCATTAGCTGACTCGTATAGTGAGGATATACTAATAGTGCGTTGCCAGTAAGAGAGGGACAGAGTTACACCACACCGAGTGCGAAAATGAACCGCGGTAGCCGCTGCCAACGGGCGTATGAATTTTTGGGAATGACAGCTTCCAACAGTAGCTATTTTAGTGCTGCATTCAATTCTTCCTACTCTGGTAAACGACAGCCCTGTCTCTTTTCTAGAGCAACGTCAGTGCTACAATTAACTTCTGCCTTGAACCCGATTTCTATATTTATCAACATTTGACAGGTACAATTGTCTGTAGGGGAATACTAATCGTTCAAGTAAACACGAAGAGAGGCGGAGGCCCTAACTCCGACGATTAGCAGTAGGCCAGTCTCGAACGAGTAGTGCAAGTTGGGACGACGTATCATACTATCATTTTAGGAGAGCGGCACTTAGAAGTTTCCGAATATGAATCTAATTATATTCAAATTCGCAATGCAATGAAATGCATTAGGGTAGAAATCGAAGCTATCGATCAAAGCAATATTGTTAGGAAAAAATTCCAATTGGCTAGCAGAAGAATTTCGGCCTTTTACCAAGTTCTCTGTTTACCAAGAAATAAGTTACGGCCAGTTCTATATTTGCTTGAAATTGCATCTTAGGATCTCGATCAATATACTAAGAGAGGTAAATCATCAGAATTTAGACTTTTAATCTATGAACTTAACAGTCGGTTATATAAGAGCAAAATTATATGAAAAAATACGGTACGAAGAGTTATTTTACCCCAATCCTTTATTTTCGGCTTCCCAAAGGAAGAGTTTTAAATCGAACACAAACATGATTTTATTCTTAGCTAAATCATATTCAATCTACTCTCTAATCTCTAAAAGTTGATAAGACATTAGCGTTAACTTTGAACGAACATTAGCTGATATCTCGAAGAAGAAGGTATGCCGCAAGTACTGGCAACGCCGCTATCTTACTTAGCTAGCGAAAATCGATGAAATTAATTTATCTGAAGAAGAGAAAAACCTAGGCGGATAAATGGGAGAGAAAGTACTTCAAGAAGAAAAACTCTACCGGGGCGAGAAATCCAGGTCTTACACATCCAGCTTACCCGGTGGTGGAATTGGAGGGGTTTTTTTTTTCAGTCTTTACCGCAAATACCGAGAGATCAAGAAATTGACCAATGATTTTAATCTATAACCAGGGTTTCAGAATTAATTAGATGCAACGGAAAATTCTTATTTCAAAGTGTCTCAATTTCGCCATCGAGGTGAATCACGTGTTCAAGCCTAAAGGCGACCGAACGCGAAGAAGCGCGTTTGAATTTGTTTCAACCTCTCAAAAACACCAAAAACATCCTACTGTATCACACGGAATCCATACTTCCCCCCAAGCGCATCAAAAGCCGTCTCAAACCTCCTATAAATATGCCTCCCCGTATTCGCAAACGGCTCTTTATTACTCGTGACAGTAGTAATCGCCTGCTGAACACCAACCCCCGTATCAACCTCCTCGACATTTCCAACCGTAAAATTATACTCCGCAACCCCGCCCCCAAATACCACGCTTACTATCTGGCCATCGTCGAGGCAATTGACTTGTGCTCCTCCGCTAAGACTCGCCTCAAGATGTCGAGTCACGGGTACTGAAGGAGGGACGGTGAGATACATCTGAGTGACTCCGGTGTCGAGGAGAGCGGAACCTTGGACACAGGGCGCGGTGTTGACGGTTATGCAGGCGTCGACGGCTTGCCAATCTCGAGGGTCGGTGCTTCCTGTTACGAGTTGTAGGTCTGCGAATTGGAAGCCTTCGGATTCTAGTTGGGAGGTTGAGAGACCGACGGTGACGCCTTGTTGGGTGAGTTTGTAGCCGATTGGGAATGCGGAATTTTCTGTCGTGTCCAAACTGTTTGCTATGAAAAGGGGAAAGTTCGAATCGGCATTTGAATCTGTACTCGGGTCTTTTGATCTCTTCTGCTGCTCTGCTGCCGTAATAGGCGTCTCCCCGATTTCAATAACATTCAACAACGGATTTTTATCCGGGGTTCCCTGCGGTTGACCGTTGTACTCCCGTCCAAAGCCTACACCCATATACAAAATACCCGTCGGATCAGGCACCGTACTGTTCGGAACATAGCAGTTCGGTCCATCTGTCGTTATGTTGTACTGAGGACATACATACTGTGTCGTGACCGAGAGAATCGGAACCGACGAGAGGATGGGTACACCGGTGCTTGACTGAAATGTGAGATTATGCGGTATCCAGTTTCCGACCCAGAGGATTTTACTGCTGGAGAGAAACTCGTAGCCTACACGGTATTGCGAGTTGTCCGTTGGTGGAAGAGTGGTTGCTGAGATGATGACGCCTGTTGTTCCTGTGTCCAGGATAATATCGAAGTTTTGGGAGCCAATCGTGACTCTCACCTCCGGTGCATTGGTGAAAGGAACAGAAGACGATGATGAGTTTAGAAAGGGTATCAGGTACGAGGACTGCGTTGCGGTTGTACTGGTCGGGTACGCATCACGATTGAATACCTTTTCAAGAGGGTGATTTGAAGCTTCCATTGGGCCAAGGTTTGGAGAAATAGTGGCAAGGTGTGCCATAGCCCCAGGAGCTAGTGCCTCAACCATCGTGTCTCGTTGAAGTGCTAGTCGATAAATTTGTAGCGACAATACCGGGGTTGGTGTAGTCAAGTTAAGTATACAACGCGGTTGCTGGGGACTTTATAATGTAACGTTGCACGCGCTGGAATGAGGGGTAAAGCAGGCGCGATTTCGCGTTCTCAAATCTAGTTGGATGGGAATTGCAACAAATAAAAGAGGAAGGTGCGATTTAGGCGAGCACTTTTCGAGGAGGTTGGGAGTTGATGATCGATCTTTCTGTTGTGGACTTGATGGAATGAAAGTATGAACTGATGGCACTGCGAAGGCAGTAATGATATAATTAAAATAATTCAAACCAATTTACACTTCTATATCTGCACGGTCGCAAATGGGATCGCTTTCGTTTGATAATTTGATTCTTGAAAATTTGGCGAATATTTTCTGCACAGGGTAACCGGGTTGTGAGGAGCCGCTGCACAGGGTAGCCTGGTTGTGATAACCTTTCGTGGCGCATTGACGTATTTGTTGCTTTGAACGAGGACTATACAGTTGTAACTATCATTACTAAGTAGTCTTGAATTAATGTAGAACAAAAAGAAGCAGCAATGTGCTAGATTATGTTGACTCTATGTGACGCGTTGTGGGTTTCGAGGATACTGACCAAATTTGAACACAACCCACTACACTTCGCCGAAAGTTCACCAATATATGGCACATAGCTTGAGTAATATTTTCTTGTCAGATAAGCTTCGTTCTGTCTCATTTTGTACAGGTCAGAAGACACGGCAGTCCCAGATAGCGCCTTTTGGACAACATTTTTGCCATTCAAACAGATATGCCTCCCAGCTCAAACACCTCTTTCAGTTCAACTGGTGGCTGGAGAAGAATTGCACCAAATGCTGACTCGTGAAATTGAAATTCGCAAAATGATTAGGGCGTCCCGATAAATCCAATCCCAACGTACTCGGCCACGCATGCCCCAATCCCTCAATTGTCAACGCCTTCACCTCTGCACCCTCCGGACAATCCCACGTCTCTTCCCAAGTACCAGGGTGAACCTCTGTCACACTTGGCTCCGGAAATTCGCCATCGTAACGTCCTTTACATCCATTTCTCTCTGCCCATTCTCGCCTCCAGGTACGAACATCTGGCTCAGGGCCGAAAGGACCGACTTCGGGGTCAGGACGCCCTTTGAAAGGTGTGATGGTGTCTACGGTGCCATGAGCGTGAAGGATGGGTGCAGGACGAGAGGGTGTGCAGTTGTGGAAGGCGTAGGTTCCTTGGTAGAGGGCTGGAGATACAGGCGCGAATGCTGCGAAGATGGAGGAGGTGTCGGGACGGCAGGCGAGAAGGGCGGTAAAGCCTCCGCCGTTGGATTTACCGCAGGCGTAGATACGGGATGTGTCGATGGTGTAGGTTTCGGATATGGTAGATATTATGTCGTAGACGTAGGCGATCTTGAGGTTGTTAGTTTTGAAGGGATGTGCGGAGAGAAAGGGGGGAGATCGGGAAGATAAGCGAGGGATAGGGGACATACATCGTCGACAGTCGTGTTCTCGTAGGGTGCACCTTTCCAGATGTATTTCATCTTCCAGTCCGTGTTGTTGACTCCTTGTGCATAGGCAGTGAGAAACGGTTTTCCTGCGATGCTCAAAGCTGGGTCGGAGAGTTCAGTGACCCGTTGTTGTTTCTCGCTGAACCCGCCCGCTAATCAACAACTTATCAGCCATGGCATAAATTCAATTAAACAGAAATTATATTGAGGAGGCATGAAGAGGGATGTAATTCTTATCCCCAGGGTGAATGTCGGTTTCGAAAACGTGGTCACGCGACTCACCTCCATGGAAAGAGAGAACGAGAGGCAGGGGTTGCCCATGAATGTACTTTGCGGGGACATTGAGGAGAAAGGTGCGTTCAGTTGGGAGGACGTATTCCACATTTCCGATTGTGGGGTTGGAACCGAGGTAAGAGCTGGGGGATAGAACGACTTGCGATGCCTGCGCAAGACTCGCGATGAAAAGGAGGTTCTTGACGACGATCATTGTTTTGATCGTAAGTTACCTCAATGGTTCGACTCGGACTAGGAATTCGATAATGTAGAGAAAGGGAGAATTCGTGGCTCATCCGAAAACGCAGTCTATCTAAATGGGATTTTGATCCTATCCAAGAATGGGGGAGGGTCTCGAATGTTCAATATGGCGTGTACTCGAGTACCTGGTTCCTCACAACGGCTAATCGAGTGCCGAGGATTGGGCATGGAACTATCGAGGATCGCCACACCGACCAGACCGACCATGGTTTGAATGTTTGTCTTTCTCCGGTTCATAGGCATGAAGTTGAGAAATTGGGGGGCTAGCCACATTGCGTGCTCAATTTCTCGGTCCGTGTTACGAATTGGGATAAGGCGCAATAGAAGTTACGTTTCTCTTCATCGAATGATTCGAATCGTTGTATATAGGATATGGGCGCGATATATTTTACGCTTATAGCACTGGTTCTCCAGCGAAAAATTTCCTGTGACTGAACTTTCCAGGGTGACGGTCCAATCAGCAGCTGCACCAGATTGTTGTATTGTACGACTATGGCTCCCAGCGCCAAAACGACTACGTGATTTACTACCCCAACAACAACCACCATTAAATTTTATAATTTATAGCTCATTTTAAAGCCCTAACCTTTCCGGTTATATAGATAATCTTTTTTAAAAATTTAATTAAAAATTGGGGTAAGAATTTAAGTTTAAAAATTTTTAAACTAAAAATAAATTAAAATAATCCTTATAATATTTATTATACCCTATATATCTTAACCCACTTTAATGCTAGCACTATAAAAAATATATAAATATTATTAAAAAACTTAAAGTTATCTATTAATATTATTCTTATAAAAAATTAAATATAATTATAAAAGTTAATATTATATAATTTAAATTATTTAATTAAAATAATCTCTTAAAAGATATAATATTTAATAATTAATTTCTTGATACGTAAATAAGTTAGAATAATAATTTTTGCATTATTAGAAAGCTTTTATATAAAAGTTAAATTAATATAAAAGATAAACTTATAATATTTATATTAATAAAACGTATTAAATATTTATATTAAATAGAAAAAAGAAGAATTATATATATAAACGAAATTTAATATAAACCTTAATATGCTTAAAATAATTATTATTAATTATCTTTATTATTTTTAAACTTTAAATATTCGATCTTAATTATTAATAATTCGAATTAATATATTTAATTATTATTAATTTTAATAATTCTTAAATGATTAAAATCGTATTCTTTTAAAACCCTTAGAATTAATATACTTTTAAAATTATATATAATAGTTAATTATCGGCGCTAAAGTATTATACCCCTGCAACCCCCGGTTAAGCTCATAAATAATTGAAATATTTATTAAATAACCGAAGTAATCCCTACTTTAAATTCCGATTATAAATCAATAAAAACTACATATTTATATAACGCATTCAAAGATCTATCAATACATCTAGTTTTTATAATTAATTAAGATAATTGTAATTATTAGATATATAGTTGAAGTTGGGGTATTAGGTGGTCAAAAACGGTGGGGTTTTGGCGCTGGGAGCCATACGCGTACATGGAGTAACATAGCTTAAATCGACGACAGTAAAGGCCGGGATAATGTTTCTCTTAATCTTTTATCGCGGTTTTCGCCCCAGTCCGACCTCACTCCGACCCCTGTATTGACTCCACTACCAAGCATGTCGCCATCGCGGCTGCCATTGTGTTGATACGAGTACCAACTAGAAGACGCGGAGGGTGATTTGGATGAGATAAAACCGGAAAGGACGCCACATGTTTCTGGTCTTGGGTTGAAGTTCTTGTTTTTCTAAGCATTTCTCTTGTGCCTCTTGGTATCACTCAAGCTTTTGGGTAGCCCGCCGCCATGGCCGCCGAGATTCGCCAACGCGGTTCCGACCCCTCCCTAGCAAACGACATCTCTCCGAAGGAAAAGGACATCGTGAAAACCGAGACGTTGGATCTCGAGGCCGATGATGTGAATGTTGAAGGCGACAACGTGCCTGATAAAGGGAAAGGGTGGGTAGAGAGGGCTGAGAAGACAGAATTGACTCCGCAAGAAGCTTTGACTTGGAATGTCGAGGGAGATCAATCGCCATGTGAGTTTGCGATAATCCATTGCTGATATGATGGTGATATCAAGGCTGCGGGTGCGATAGAAGATCTTGAGGCTGATTTTGTCTTTTATCTAGTTCCCGAGGTCGCAGCAAGCGTCGACAACACTGACAACCCAAACGAATCCTGCAGCAGTGAGTGGCCCACGTGACCAACCTCCCTTTCGCCCCGCACGTTCCCGGGATTTTTTGCTAACCAAAATCCCTGCAGCGTTCCGATCTTGGTTTCTCACAACAGTATTTGTGATCATCTTCGCTGGTGTTAACCAATTCTTCGGTCTCCGATATGTAACACCGCCAAAACCCCTCTCTTCCTATCTTGAGACTGATTTTTCTAGCCATCCCTCTCGATCGGTTACGTTGTTGCTCAACTGCTCGTGTTTCCTATTGGGCGTGCATGGGAGAAGCTACCCAGGTGGCGTGTTCCACTTGGCAAATTTGCTTTCGATATAAACCCTGGCCCATTCACCATCAAGGAGCACGCCTTGGTTGTCATTGTCAGTTTTCCGCAATGCTACCCCTTTTCCCTCGCCTATCAACCGTGCTGTTGACATTTCAAGCTAACTTTTATAATCAATATTAGTGTGTCAATATCAGCGCTAGCAACGCGTACGCTTCCGGATCTGCTGTGGCTATTGTGAGCCCTGTGTGTAAGCATTCGCCCCTTTTCTATTCTGATCACCCAAATATTTTTCGATTCAACATACATCTTTATCCCAGTTTGCTAGCGTTGTTCTCAAAATCTAGAATGCCAATTCGGTTGTAAATGTGGGCGGCGAAGCTAATTTTGGCGCAATTAGATTGGGGCCGTGACTGGGGAGCGGGATTTATGTTCCTCTACCTGTTGACAACGCAGATGATTGGGTGAGTGCCTCATTTTATTGAACTGGAAAGAACCCACTAGCCTACAAAAAGGCTCCTTCTCGCAGCTTCTAACATGCACATCAATATAGTTTTGGAATTGCAGGCCTCGCTCGCCGATGGCTCGTTTACCCCGCGGCACTCATCTGGCCTTCGACCCTCACTTCAACAGTTCTCTTCAAGGCTCTCCATCAGCCCCAAGAAAAATACAACGCCAATGGCTGGAGTATCTCTCGTTACCGTTACTTCCTGTACTTGACTGCCTTTGCTTTCGTCATTTTCTGGTTTCCGGATTATCTCTGGACGAGTAAGAATCACCCGTTTCTGCTATCTATCTACACTTTCACAATCTGTGTGCGCTTGCACATTTCAGGAGAGCTTAGGTTCTTCGAATCATGAGGTGCCAATAAAATATGGTTGCTAACTTACCGACTGTTTAGGCCTGAGCACCTTTGCCTTCATCACCTGGATTTTCCCCAAGAATCAGATTGTCAATACGTTGTTCGGGGTGAGTTTCTCTCTGAAAAGATATTTTTTGGAGTATAATTAACCGATATCTCATGCAGATGAGTTCTGGTCTGGGAATGCTACCAATAAGCTTCGATTGGACACAAATCATCTACGCAACAAGTACCGGTACCCCACTCACCACACCATTCTACATCACTTGCAATGCATTCGCCACCATCGTGATTTTCTATCTATTCCTATCTCCCATTCTGTACTACAAGAATGTGTGGAATAGTGCCTAGTAAGTGTTTTCCCTATCGAGTATTTATTTCGAACAAAGTTCTTGGCACTAATAAATTGAAGTCTCCCACTCCTCTCCTCAACCACATTCGATAACACCGGCTCAACCTACAACATCACAAAGGTCGTCGACAGCAACCTCAATTTCGTCCTCGGGAAATACCAAGCCTACTCACCAATGTACATCTCCATGTCCTACAGTCTCTCCATCGCCCTCTCCTTCGCTGCTGTAACCGCCATCGTTGTCCACACATATCTCTACAACGGCGCCGAAATCTGGGCTAAATTCAAGAATTCTCGTCATGGTGGAGAGGATATCCATAAGCGACTGATGAACAAGTACACCGAGGTCCCTGATTGGTGGTTTGGTGTCCTCACTGTGGTGGTTCTGGGTTTGAGTATCTTGACGGTCCGATTTTGGGATACAGAGTTGCCGGTTTGGGGGTTGCTTGTGGTGTGTTTTGGGATGGGAGCAGTGCTTATTGTTCCCGAGGGAATTCTGGAGGGGACGACGAATCAAAGAATGTGCGTACTATCTGTTCTACCTATCATAATTTCTCTTCTGCTAACCTTGCCGGCTCTTTTAGTTTCCTCAACATCATCACCGAAATGATCGCCGGATACATTTGGCAAGGCAAGCCCATCGCAAACATGATGGTAAAGTGCTATGGCTACAACTCAGTAAAACACGGCATGGATTTCTCTCAGGACATGAAGCTAGGCCAGTACATGAAAATTCCACCTCGTGTGCTTTTCGTCGGCCAAATATACTCATCGATTCTTGCAACCGCGACGCAAACTGGAGGTCCGTTTATCCCTTCCTATCTTCATTGCACATATAATCTAACTTTTTAAATTTTACAGTACTTCGATGGATGTTAAGCAATATCAAGAACCTTTGCAATCCAAAAAATACACAGCGCTTCACTTGTGCTGGTACGAAAGTGGTTTACAACGCATCGCTTATCTGGGGTGCGATTGGTCCTCAGAGATTGTTCCAGGCGGGACAGGTGTACCATGGTGTCATGTACTTCTTTCTAATCGGGGTAAGTTATGTGTCCGAAAACAGCTGTTTGAATATGTCTAACTCGACTTCTGTAGCCGGTCGTCACTGTCATCGTGTACTCAATATACCGAAGATATCCTAACAGCTGGGTACGATATATCAACGTGCCTATTTTCTTCAACGCCGCAGGACAGATCCCACCTGCCAATACAAGTACGTACTACCTCTCACCAACCCCATTACCTCGAATGTCAGCGATCATACTAACACCACACAGCACAATACTCCCTCTGGTTCATAACCGGCTTCATCTTCAACTGCCTGATTCGAAAGCGCGCTTTCGAGTGGTGGAAACGCTACAATTGTAAGCTCTCCCTCCCATATCTACCCTCCCCTCTTCAGAAACTCCAACTAACCACTTTCTCTCCTCTCGTAGATCTCACCAGTGCCGCAATGGACACCGGCACCGCCATAGCAACAATCATCATTTTCTTCTGCTTGAGTTACAACAACATCACTTTGACATGGTGGGGTAACGCCGTCGGATCGAATACTGCTGATGCAAATGGTACGCCGTATTTGACCGTTGCAAAGGGTGGGCATTTTGGGAAGGGTCCTGGGGAGTTTTAGGAAGATTCATGGGGTGTTGGGGAGAGGGGTTTGTGTTGGATTCTACTACTTGCTTACTGAAGTAAGATCGTGCAACTTTACTCTCGGAATCTAAAGAAGATCCGAAGAACTAGCCGGCTCTGAATAGAATACGGATATAATTTCACTTTTAGCTGACTTGCGTTCCATCTATTTTTCATTCTCTCGAGGGGGTTCAGAGGTCAGAGGTTACGTTGAATGAATATCAGACGATATACCAAAATGTGGTGAAGGGACTGCTGTCTCTTACTTTTAGCTTCAGGCTCTTTCTCTGCTGCCAAACCCCTGCTTAAGTGGTTTTCACCGGGAGCCATTTCGTGCTCCTTCGATTCAATTAGCTGAATTACTCTAGAAAGGAATTCTTTTTTGAGTTACTTCAGAGATGGTCTATCATTGGCAGAACATTGAAAGGGATTGCAGGATGCAGCGACATGAAATCGACGACCACCCGAATCAACCATCTCTACACCTTTCAAGTCCCCCAATCCGACTGCCCAACCCCCTTAACTCTCCGGCACATCCGCCAATCCATCCAACCCAACCACCCCCCTCAATCAATTCTTCGTATTAATATAAATCCCCTACCCCCCATCGCGTTACACAACATCCCAACTCTCCACCCTCCCGTATCAGTCAGCCTCAACAAACGGCTCGCACGCTACAGAACACAAATAGGGCGTCAACAGTCAGCGCTTGCTGCACTACGCCTCTGTAAGCGCACTCGTTTCCAGGTTCGCAACGTCGTAGCACAGCAACGTGGGAACTGCATTGGTCCCATTGACCCGTGTCATGGTAACTTTTTCTCCCAGAATACGTACGCGGACGTGGCGGAGGGGGTGAACTTTCGGTGCTGTAAGTTGGATGGTTGCCTAGTCGCTGTAAATGTTGGGATGGATTTATATTGATGCTTGTTGTGGCTTTGATTAAATGTGTATTCTAGCGCGGGGTTTTGTTGATCTGGTGGAACGAATGTAACGCGATGGAGGTAGTTAATTTGGTAGATGGTGTACGATTCGCATTAGTTCGTCTCTCAAGCGAATTAAATCTTCTAGATACCTAGGAACCTCACACTTTTCATTGGCCAATTCATTTGGAATGGACAAAGTCAGTAGGTAGTACAATGGACCATTTAGAATCTGCATTTTTTCCACCGGTAAATTCAAGCTTTTTGCACTACAAATGCCATCCAATGGGGGACATTCAGCTGTTGTGTCACGCCAGACCGTAAAGGAACGCAGCCATAAAATCATCTCATCCTCGTATATCTTCGCTTTCGCTCACCGTTAGAGTTGCATTGCATAATCTTTAAGCTTTCCAATGCTGCTCACCCTCACAGCCTCCTTTTGCCTGCCTGACGAGCCGCACCTCTGGCAGTATATAAGAAGTCGAAAGCTCCCTCCACTTTGCACTCCTACTGTATAACCAGCTCAACTTACGCAAAAATTTAAGAGTCAAGTCAATCGATATATCAAAACATCAAAAACTCAGAAACGAAAACGAAAACCTGTCAAAATGCACTTCTCACAAACCACCATCACAACCCTCTTCCTGGGCCTCCTCCAGACTGTCACCGCAATCCCCAAAAACCCAACTTTCCTCGAAGTCCGCCAGACAAACGTAACTTGCACACCAGGCCAATCCTACTGTCAAGATTGTGCTCCTCATACCGATGGTTATCCACCAAACTGCATCGTGCGTCCCATTTCCCCCTTCCTCTCTACCCCCTCTTCCCATTCTTTCTCCCATATGCTCCAGCTTTTCGATTCGGCGAGAAGTAGGAATAGCAACGCTGACGTGATGTAACACAAACAGGGTCTCTGCAATGCTGATGGCACGTCCATGACGATTACGGAATCATGTCCTACGCTCTGCACCACCGAGTGCGAGTGGCCCAGCTGTCCGCTTGTGTGTGATTAAGAACGACATGGTCGATTGGTGAAAATTTAGATGTTGAGGAAGTTTGGCGTGTGTTCCTTGGTAGATGGTGTTTTGGCGTTTTATCTGTACTGTACGAAGTAAGCGTTTTATCTGTACTGTACGAAGTAACAAAATTAGAGAAAATTTGTGGGAAAGGCTTGGAGTTAGGAGCGGCCGAATAGACGGACAAATACGAAAGAATCTGACATTATGAAAGGCCTCGTTATTGGTGAAAAGCGTGAAATTATACGAACTGTTAAGCTGAGGCTGAATAGAGCCTCTTCAGCTGATAGACTCCTTGCCACCATCTTTGCAAGGATGCAAATCCCTCTATACAGCCCAACTTCGAGCATGCCTTTTATGACTTGGGTTGCTGCCTAAGCTCTCTCGTGCTGGGTATTTATTTCGCCGCCTAGATTATAGAATAGGCTTCTATCATGAAAACTAGCAGGTACTTCTTCTCAAAAGCCGTGGGAGGGGATTGGTTAAAAAATTGAGCTCAGTTGAGTCGGGTTTGAACCCCCCCGATACATGTCTCTTACTTCACTCTTGGCTTTGAGCAACTAAACTCAACTCAATTCGAAAACAACTCAAGTACTTCAGAAATTGGTGCAGTCTGCTACAGGATTTCATCAGATGTTAAGACGTAGAGTTTTGATATTGATCGAAAACATTCTACAGCTATGCAAGCTCCTCTAACATCAACTTGGGTACCCCGCTCCGAAGTAAGTGGAAAGTAGAAGATTAAGAGCTTGGCTTGTGAGAAGAGTGGCACGCTGACAAGTAGAAACGTCCCTCTTGACGTATATCCACGTGATTGGTACGACATGAGCCAGGAAGAAGAGCCCCTTCTCTGCCCTTCTCTGCAATGCGATGGCAGAGACAGTCGCGAGAATGGAATGCTTAAGAAGCAATAAGTGCAATGTAAGAAAGTTAACAGCAGTCCATGAAACAGATCATAGTAAAAAGTTGAATGAAAGTGGCTCAAGAATTGTTTAGGAGGACCAAAAGGGCAAAGCCGAGCCTCTCCAAAGATTGACGGCGACTTGAGACAAACTAAACGCTAGAAGAAAAATTGAAATAATTTTATATGTAACTCACTTGAGCAGTTTCAATGAATGGTTGCAAAGGAAATTTACCATGTACACATCTGTAGAACTTCTAGCTGACCCTGCGTTGATAGGCTATTATTGTCAGACAATGACAGGTCAAATGGAGGGGGTTAAGTTGAGAGCCTGGTGCAGATAAGCAGGTTAGCGATTTATAGAAGAATTCTAGAAACCCATACTTGAGTACTTACCTATTCTGGTGGTGAATGGCAAAATAGCAAAGCGGCATTTACATGGGAATCACAATGGTAGAATCGGTGGCGTTGCCCCGCGGGCCAAGCACCGTTTCCGGTCGATCGTTGTGGAAAGTGACCTGGAGTAGTGACCTGAAGCTCTCCAAAGGCGTGCAGCGGGACGCTCTTGCTACAGCAATACGAAGGCCCATGACGATTGCCATTTAGCCCGCAACACCACAACCAGCACAACCAGCACAACTTCTCTTACCTACAACACACCATCACTCATGCACCACCCGCCCAAGTATCTCACTCTTTCCCGCATCCTCCATTATGCGCCAAGCTTCGTTTGAACGATAATCGCATACACCTCGAGCTCTCGAGCACCTCTTCATCGCTCGGCTTCCCCACCATCGGCACCTAGCTGTGTACTCTAGTAGCTGTGGCAGAATGACGGAACGCGAGCCCTCGCCGTCGAGATTGACCCAGATCTTCTCGAAAACGCGCAGTACGCGCGACAGCAGAAGCGGCTCGCTTTCCCTCTCGCACTCGGCCTCGAATTCGCAAAAGAGCACGCGCAGTGATAGCAATGCGGTGCGGGTGTCGTTGGAGGAAGCGGTCGATAAGCTGAAGAGCCAGATGGCGGGGTCGGACGACGAGGGCACTGGCACTGGCACCATCAGGAAGCTCGTGCCTAAAGCTATTGTGAAGCGGCGACGCAAGAAGCGCGAGGAGGAGGAGAGGGCAAGTGAAGAGGCTGAAGCCGCGCGAGGACGAAGTGTCGCAGAGCGCGGGACGCTGGGGAACGAGAGCAGCCAGGCCAGCAGCCAAAATCTCAGCGGATCGGGGGCCGACAGCAAAAGCAGCCTGGTTACCTATGATGATTCCGACACCGAGTCGTAAGTGCCGCCCTTTCTTTTTGTGTACTCCGTAGCCCCTTCGCATGCTCTCTGCATCATCGTCGGCGCCAATATGGCGCAATATGGCAGCGCCTGTTGACACAACCACCGGGGGTGGGCGCATTGCGCGCTTCAAGTATCTTCCCAGGCTGGTCCTGGTGGTCGTGTACAGCAGGTCGGCCGATCAGCCGCAAGAAGGTGGAGAAATTGAAACGGAACAGAACAATTGGCCCCTCGAAATCTCTCTTCCACCTTATTCACCTCCACAGTTGCACATAACACATCACAGCACAACTCAATTCCCCATACATACATACATACAGGTCTATGCTAGTTGCTGCATCATCCCTCACTTCATCTCTCCCTCCACGTTACGGTGGTCTCCTGCATTGAACCCCTTTTGCCCTGCATCGCTATCCCTCTCTGACAGGCACGCACACGCGCCTCTTTCTTGACTCGCTCTAATTAGGCTGGCTGCCTTGCCTACAGACCCTTCGATACACCACCTCCATTGTCACAACATCCCTCCCACATCGGTTACCTGACCACCTCGTCGCCACTGATCCAGTCGACCATCTTGTCCGAGTCGTCACTGTCCGACAATCTCGACGGCCCAGCTTCAGATACACGTAAATCCCCTTACGCTTCCGTCGTGGCTGCCTCGGCGTCAACCTCGTCTTTATTAGGAGAACAAAACCTTCGAGCCCCTAATACAGGCGGATCACAGAAACGGACGCCTTCACCGGTTGGCAGATTAAAGGAAGCATTGAGACCGAGGCGGGGAGGGAGCAGTACTAATAGCAGTCCGGAGCGCAAATCAACCAACGGCGGTGGGCTTGGGGCGCTTCTAAAGGAGGACGATAATACAGGAACAGGCAAGCGTGGAGGAGTGGTATCGAGGATATTCGACAAGCCAGTCTCCCAGCCAGTACCAAAAAATCAATCGCCGGAACGTCCACGGACTGCCAGACCTGCGCCGATAATTACAACTACTCGACCACAGACTCCTCCCCAAGTCGATACGAAAGCGCCAGTAATTGTTAATACACCACCTACGCCAACCGAACCAAAAGAAGCTCGTTTTGCCTCACCAGGCCATGTAAGAACAAATTCGGATCCAACAATAGTAAACGCCAATGTGGTTACTTCTCCTTCGGGGAACATGATATCGCACCGAAGGGTGAGATCAGGATCAGCAAATTTAGGCCCTAGCAAGTTGTCAACAATCACATCTGCACCTCTTACGCCAACACCTGAGAACGGTGTCCCCACTCCAAATCAAAGCGGTTTCTTTTCATCAGTATTTTCTGCTGCTCAGAACGCTGCCAATACCTTAAGCAATAGCATTGCCAATACATCAGTAGCCCCAAACGGAAACAAGATCAAGGGCGCTACACCACAAGAGTTGAAAGATATAGTGGAAAGTCCCGAGGTCGAAACGCTGGCAGATAGTATCGAATCCGACCCCGCGGCTGGTGGGAAGGAATTGGCGGTGAAAACATTAGGTATGGGTGATCTCAGCTTGAGCCACCTGGGTATTTCGGAGACAACCAGCGGGCAAAATACTCCAATGGCTTCAAAGTTTCCTGATGATGTTCGGGGCAATACGGAGGCGAAACCTGCCGAATCCAATGGCACGATGCCTGCGCCACCCGCAGATACACCCGAACATGTCCCAACGACAATCATAGAAGACACTGCACCAGTTCCTACGGTATCTCGTCAGGCCTATGAACCTTCGCCTTCAGCTGGCGAGCAAACCCCGCCAAATGGTAGCGTATTTGAAGGTAAAGGTGGCATTCATCGTAGTGGTAGCATCAGAAGTGGAGGATTTGGTCATCGCAGGAAAAGGGGAAGTTCGGCAGCAACAAGCGGAGCAATTGGTGCTGCAATAATGGCCTCACATTCTTCTCTGTCATCCCCGGGAGGACCTGCAGCACCAAAGATCACTGGATTTGCTGTAGCAAGTAAAAAACGCAATCGCGACTTTCACAATCTCTTCAAAAGCGTCCCTGAGGATGATTATCTAATTGAGGATTACAGCTGCGCACTGCAGCGAGAAATCCTAGCTCACGGTCGCTTATATGTTTCAGAGGGCCATCTATGCTTCAGCAGTAACATCTTTGGATGGGTTACGACCTTGGTTATGAGCTTTGATGAAATTGTGTCCGTCGAAAAGCGAAGCACAGCCTTATTGTTCAAGAATGGTCTCATGATCTCCACCCTCCATGCAAAGAACATATTTGCAAGTTTCACCAGTAGAGACTCTACCTACGACCTGATAGTTGGAATTTGGAAGCTTGGTCACCCTAGTCTGCGAAGCTCGCTAAACGGTGTCAGTATTGAGGAAACCGGCGGCGGTGACAAGACGGAAAAATTTGATGGAGATGTTCCACTCGCTGCTGGGGGTGAAAGTGGGTCGGAATCAGATACCGAGGGTGAAGAGGGCGATGAGGTTTATGATGAGGATGAAGAAGAGGAAGATGGCATGAGTTTTACCCAGGCCGGGGACGGAAGCGTTGCAGGTAGCGATGTGGCAGAGAAGGTTATAAGCCGAAAGCCTTCCACGGCCGTGGTGACGAATGGAGCTCCCACTGAGAAAGGCAAAGATGATGCCCCTACTACCGCGGTTGCCGATTTCCCTGGGCCTGCCACACATGCTGCTTCAAGTTGTTCGGATTCATCTACCCATTACGCCAAGGTCCTTGCAGATGAGATTATTCCTGCGCCTCTAGGCAAGATTTACAGCTTGATGTTCGGGCCGGCATCCGTAAAATGGATGAAAGATTTCTTGATCACCGACCAGAAATGTTGGGAGTTGACGATGGAAGGTTCCAATGCTCTTCCTCTCAGTCTGGAAAATAAGGTCAGAAATTATTCGTACATCAAGCCATTGGGCGGAGCGATTGGACCCAAACAAACAAAGTGTATAACTGTGGAAACATTGGATGCGTTTGATCTAGAAAAGGCTGTTTCCGTCCACATTTCAACCCAAAATCCGGATGTTCCAAGTGGAAATGTTTTCAGTGTTAAAACAAAGTACTGTCTTTCATGGGCTGAAGGTAATGCTACAAGATTGCAGGCAAACTGTACCATAGAATGGACAGGCAAGAGTTGGTTAAAAGGTAATTCTCCTTGAAAACGTCGTCGCACTCACGTGCTAACACCATCTAGGTCCCATTGAAAAAGGAGCCAACGATGGTCAAACCCAATATGCTAAAGAACTCGTTGCGGCACTTAAAGCTGCAGTCTCTTCGCGGCGTACTGCCGCTGTTCTAACCGGAGGCAAGGGCAAGCGCAAGGGTCGAAAAGGACGAGAGTCCAAGAGCGTAAGTAAGACTACAGATGGAGCCGCAGATGCCAAACCCGTGGCGGATGATTGGGGTCTTTTCGAGCCTCTGCATGGCATATTTGGGCCTATCGTGGACATACTGCGACCATTGCTCACAGGGAATATTTTGTACGGATTACTAGTGGGCTTGCTGGTTGCCAGCTGGTTCCGATACGGATTCTCATCCCGGCGTGGCGTCAACGATCCCAGCATGGGATTTATCTCTACTCCCGAAAGAGTGGCAGCCTACGAAGAGATATGGAGGCGGGAAGAGAGCGAACTATGGGAGTGGTTGGAAGATCGCGTAGGCACGCATCGTCTTCGGGATGCCTCGAAGATGCCCATCGAAGCGAAGAATACCGAAGAGGGACTGAGGCATGAGAAGATGGAGGAGCGGGAAGTTGACGCTGCGATCCGTGTCACGGAGGAAAAACTGAGAGTACTCAAGGAAACTGTTTCCAAGAAGAAAAAAGGGGTCGTTGCCGAGGACGAGGAAGCCCCTCCAGCCAAGGCTTAGTAGGAGATGAGTGGGTGGTGGCGGGTGGCGGAATTGTATTTTTTTTTTGTGTATGGATGGTTTAGCGGGAGACGAGATGAGAATCAGATCGAGCGGACAAAGGTGTACATAGTTGGATAAACGTGTATTCTAGGCGTTGAGTTTGGTGGGGGAGCGGAGCGGGCATACAAGTCGTTCATAGCGTGGGCTGACAATACCATTTGTTTTGTTTGTTTTACTTATCTTAACTCTACTTCAGAAATCTCTTTTCTCCTATGCAATCCAATTCTTGCCTCGTTCTTCAATTGTTCAATCCCTCGGAATAGAAAAATTTCAAAACTTTTCGTGTCACAGGGTAACCCAGATGTGAGAGGGAGTTCCTAACAGGGTAAGCTGGATGTGAAGGGGAAAATCGCAGGGTAAGTTGGGGAGAATAGGACTTCATCGGATTCGAGGGAGATTCGCAGGGTAGGTAAGTCAGAATAAGAAACCCGGCTACTCGCGCGCCCAAGTCTTTCTTGTTCTTTTTCTATTTATGGTTCAGATTATTTCTTCGCACGCGCTTTATGTTACGGAAATTGTCAGGTGTCTCTTGGCAAGTTGGTATATACTGTAGATCATATTTATAGTCTTCGCATGCATGCTATCTATAAGATATCGTTACCTCATCAAGAGAAGTAAATGCGCACAAACACAACGCTTGTAATACCATGCCTTAGATCAATTTCAACGCAATCCCATCCTACCTGTTCATGCAAGAACTCCTCGCCCTAATACCTCGCCATTCCCATTGCCATACTCAACGATCTAAAAACACAACTGTCTTTACTCTCATCCTATTCTCACCTGCTTACTCACTGCTGAACAACAGTCTTCGACTTTCGTTTTTGTTGCTTTTTAGGTCTACCCTCCGCTTTCTCAGGGAGATATCGTGCAGTTACGCTGCCTAGAAGCGCAGCTAACACCATGACGCCCCAGACTAGATAGCCATGTAGGAATTGTGTTCGAGCTCCGACGGCGAAGATGCTAGTGAACATGGCGGGGGCGACGGTGCGGATGGCGGAGACGAGGGTTAGGGCGATGGCGTTTAGGGTGCCGAGGGTTTGGTGGGAGGGGGAGATGTCGTTGAGGCAGAGTTGGACGCATGCTGGGAAAGGAGGGTGTGGTTAGTTCTCGGTAGGATGGGAAGAGAGGATAGGAGGAATAAAGCGGAGGGGATAGGAAAGGGGAGGGGATTAAGGGAAAAGGGTAGCTTACTAAAAGCCATAGCAACACCACTCCCCCCAATCTGCGTCAACGGCGCCACAACCCAAAACACATTCGTCCAGCCCATCCTCAGAAACCAATTACACAACGGACACGCTATAAACAGCAACGGCCACGCATACAGACAACCCCGCAACATTGCCCCGGTGCCATAGCGTTGTTGCAATGGGGGAAAGACGAAGAGAAGCCAGATTGCTTGGGCGATACCGATGGTGCCGATGAAGAAGGAGATTTGGATGGGAGAGAAGCCGTAGCCACCTAGAGCGGGGGAGGTGTACCAGAAAACGGGTGTTACTGGGGAGGAGGGAAGTTAGTTGAGAGTTAAGGTAGGGGAAGGCGAGGGGAAAGGGGAGGGGGAAGGGGGAGAGGGAAGGGGGAGAGGGAAGGGGGAGAGGGAA